>PVKU01006037.1:0-111437 GCA_004027475.1 Anoura caudifer
GCAATTTTGAGAAAGAAGAGCAAAGTAGGAGGGATCACAATACCTCACAATACCTATTATGACAAGGGTTTAATCTCCAAAATATATAAAGAACTTACAAGACTCCACTCTAAGACGACAAGCAACCCAATTAAAAAATGGGCAAAAGACTTGAACAGACACTTCTCCAAGGAGGACATACAGAGGATCCAGAGACACATGAGAAGATGCTCGATATCACTAGCTATCAGAGAGATGCAAATTAAAACCATAGTGAGATACCACTTCACACCAGTCAGAATGGCCATCATAAACAAAGCAACAAACAACAAGTGTTGGAGAGGTTGTGGAGAAAAGGGGACCCTAATGCACTGTTGGTGGGATTGCAGACTGGTACAACCACTATGGAAAGCAGTATAGAATTTTCTAAGAAAACTAAAAATGGACCTACCTTTTGACCCAGCAATTCCACTGCTAGGATTATATCCTAGGAACCCTGAAACACCAATCCAAAAGAACCTATGCACCCCAATGTTCATAGCAGCACAATTTACAGTAGCCAAGTGTTGGAAGCAACCTAGGTGCCCACCAGTAAATGAATGGATCAAAAAACTATGGTACATTTACACAATGGAATTCTATGCAGCAGAAAGAAACAAGGAGCTCCTACCCTTCGCGACAGCATGGATGGAACTGGAGAGCATTATGCTAAGCGAAATAAGCCAGGAGGTGAAAGCAAATACCATATGATCTCACCTTTAACAGGAACCTAATCAACAGAACAAACAAACAAGCATAATATCACCAAAGACACTGAAATTGAGAACAAGGGAGGAGAGGGGTAGGAATTTGAAGGGAAAAGGGGAAGGGTTTAGAGCAGCAAGTATAAAAGACACATGGACAAAATCTAGGGGGTGTGGAAATGGGAGAGAGCTGGGGAGGGCTGGGGTGGTGGGCTGGGATGGGAGTAGAAGACAGAAAACTGTACAAGAACAGCAATTAAAATAAAATTTTTTTAAAAAAAGTTAACTCTGTGGACTGCAAAAAAAAAGAAAGAAAGAAGTCAACATGAAAGATTATATACTGTGTGATCCAATTTATATGAAATTCTGGAAAAGACAAAAACCAGAATGACAAAAAGCTGTTCAGTTGCTGCCAAGAGCTGGGAGAAAACAAGACACAAAGGAACATTTTGCGGTGACAAATTGTTATACTGTGATTTTCTGCATCTATATCATGACCGTGATGCTCAGGATACAACTGTGTACATCTGTGAAAACTCATCCAAACTGTATATTTAAAATGGATAAACTTAATTTCTTATAAATTATAATTCAATAAAAGTGAGTTAGATACAGATATAGAGATCTCCAATTCTCACACTGGAAAATGCAAAGTTACAGCTGAAGAAAGGTAAGACTGAAAGAGGAAGTTGCTGAATTTGGAATCTCTTTATAACACTGAAATAGGTAAAACAAATATCTATGGGTGCTTCTCTTTGAAGTCGTATGTGGAAATTAAAGAACAATCAGAAGAATGCCAGGAAAAGGTTCTAAGTAATATCTTGGATTTTTAATTCCCTTAACAGCATATGTGCCACCTCTAAAAATAGTTCTTAAATATTATTAAATTAAAAATACAATAATAATCAAAGTCACAAAGTGATACCACTTCACACCCACTAGGATGCTATAAATTTTTAAGAAAACAGAAAAGAACAAGTATTGATGAAGATCAGAAAAAGTGGAAACCTCAGACATTGCTGATAGGTATGCAAAATGATGTAGCCATTGTGGAAAACAGTTTAGTAGATCCTCAAAAAGTGACATGCATAATTACCATGTGACCTAACAACTGTCTGTACGCCTAGGTACATACCCAAAAGAACTGAAATCAGGAACTCAAACAAATTCTGTACTTGAATGCTCATAGCGACACTATTCAAAATAGCCAAAAGGTAGAAACAACCCAAATGTCCATCGATAAATGAATGGATGAATAAAATGTGGTATATCCCTACAATGGGATCCTATTATGCCATAAAAAGGAATAAAATGCTGATACATGCTACACTGTGGATAAACCTCAAAAACATTAGGCTAAATGAAAGAAGCCAAACACAAAATTACACATATTATATAATTGCATTTACATAAAATATCCAGAACAGGTAATCCATAAACAGAGAACACAAATTGGTAGTTGTCAGGTAGAAGGTGAATGTGAAATGGGAGTGACTTTTTAATGGATCAAGGTTTTTCTTTTAGAGTGATGAAAATGTCTTGGAAATTGACTATAATTTTTCTGAATTTATATTTCCCTCTGTTAAATCTCATTTTGCTCATTCTCCTTGAACCATCATTTCTGTCTGTGAGGTTCTCACTGAATTTATCATTCAACTTGGGAAATGTGTCATCAGCAATGTAATAAGCATTTCTTCTATGCCTTTATCCAATAAGTTGATTTTTTAAAAATCTCTTCATAAATGCATCATCTGGATGCCCTCAAAATGAAAATATTTGCTACATTAAGGCTTTTAACTATCCATTCTCCAAACTCTAGTCAAGTCTAGCTTCCTGCAAGTTATCTCTCCAATAATTATACTCAGTACAATTACTGTCCCCCTTTTAGTTAGTTTTTAAGTCAAAATGAACATTTCATTAAAGGTTATTTTTTATTTAAAAATTAGTTGTTTTGCCCTGGCTGGTGTCGCTCAGTGGACTGGGTACTGGCCTGAGAACCAAAGGGTCGCAGGTTTTATTCCCAGTCAGGGCACATGCCTGGGTTGCAGGCCAGGACCCCAGTAGGGGGTGTACGAGAGGCAACCACACACTGATGTTTCTCTTCCCCTCTATCTCCACCCTCTTCCCCTCTCTCTAAACAATAAATAACTTTTTAAAGATTTTATTTATTTATTTAGCGAGAGGGGAAGGGAGGGAGAAAGAGAGGGAGAGAAACATTAATGTGTGGTTGTCTCTCACATGGACCCACTGGGGACCTGGCCTGCAACCGAGGCATGTACCCTGACTGGGAATCGAACTGGCAACCCTTTGTTTCACAGCCCAAGCTCAATCCACTGAGCTACACCAGCCAGGGTGAAAAATAACTTTTTAATTAAAAAAATAAAAATTAGTTGTTTTGATGTATGTGAATCTTGTTGACCCAAAAATTATTTGGATGCTGGGTAAATGTACTATATAAGAAGTCTGTCTGGAAAAAGTCCAGCCATTGTCAATATTATGAAAACAGGTTATGTGATATTGATATAACCTGGCAGCCAAGGAGAGTAGACTAGAATGTGCAAGCAGGAACAATTACGACTTCACTGTACTAGTCAGTGGGGGCAGTAGATGCTGTTGAGTGAGCATGTGTACTGTGTGGCCATTGCATTCAAAATGACTGAGGGAGTAGGGCAATGAATCTGCATCAAATTTTGCATTAACCTTGAACATTCCTCCACAGAAACTATCTGGATGATTCAGAAGGACATAGCTATGGGTACCCGGTGATTAGCAGCTTCATCATGACAATGTGCCCACTCATTCCTCACATCTTGTGCAGAGTTTTTAGTGAAACATCAAATTACCAAGGTGACTAAGCCAGCCTACAGCCCAGATTTGGTGCACTACGATTTCTGGCTTTTCCCAAAACTAAAATCACCTCTGAAAGGGAAGAGATTTCACACCATCCGTGAGATTCAGAACACAATGGGGCAGCTGATGGCGACTGGGAGAACTGTGTGAGGTCCCAACGTGCCTACTTTGAAAGGGACTGAGGTATCACTGTTCTATGTACAATGTTTCTTATATCTTGTATCTTCTTCAATAAATGTCCCTGTTTTTCCTATTACATTACTGGATGCCTTCTGGACAGAACTTGTATAGCCATAACTCTATTCACAAACAAGATTACACTGCAGGACAGATTTTTCAGAAATGTTACAGCCAGAAGCAAGCTAAATGAAAGAAGGCAGACAAAAAAGATACATATATTATGTAATTTAATTTCTATAAAATGTACAGAATAGGCAAATCTATAGAAACAGAAAGTAGATTAGTGGTTACATAAGGTTGGAAGGGGTGAGAAGATAAGGAGGTGGCAGCTAAAGGGTTCATGGATTTTTTTCTGAAGTGCTGAAAATATTTAAAATTAACTATAGGGATGGCTGCGCATATATGCGAATATAATAAAAATCATTGAACTGTGCAATTTAAATAGATGAATTCTATGAATGATATGTGAATTATATCTCAATAAGGTTTTTTGTTTTTCAAGTAATTTAGGAATACTCTACTTCAGTTGGTCTAGATCAGCAGTCCCCAACCTTTTTGTCACCAAAGACCAGTTTCATGGAAGACAATTTTTCCATGGACCAGGAGAGGGTAAGGGTGGTTTCAGGATGATCCAACCACATTACATTCAAGCTCACCTCCTGCTGTGCAGCCCAGTTCCTAACAGGCCCGAACCGGTACCAATCCATGGCCCAGAGGTTGGGGACCCCTGGTCTAGACTAAGGAATTCCCTCTACAACATACCACCTTAAAATGAAACATTCTGTTCCCTCAGCTGGTAGAGCATGAAACTCTTAAAATAAAACATTCAGCTTTACCTTAGTGGCAATAATTCTCAAAAGGGTGCACATTAGAAGCTATATAATATTTTAAGGAAAATACAGATGCCTGGGACCATGCCATAACTACTGGATCAAAGTTCCAGAGGTTAAAAGGTGGGAGAGGAAAGATGGGCTTTAATAGATATGTTAAGAACAAGTAGAAATATCTGACTATAGTCCCTATGTTAAATACTATTATTTTTTTAATTTATTTTAATTGTTGTTCTTGTACAGTTTTCTGTCTTTTGCTCCCATTCCAGCCCACCGCCCCAGCCCTCCCCACCCCCCTCCCATTTCCACCCCTGCTAGTTTTTGTCCATGTGTCCTTTATAATTGTTGCTCCAAACCCTTGTTAAATACTATTATTAAACTGAAATTAAATTTCTTGGATCTGATCACATAGTATAGTTATTTAGGAGACTGTCGTTGATCTTAGGAGAAATACGTAAGGGTGAGGCATCATAGTGTCTATGACTTGCTTTGAACTGTTTCAGGGAAAAAAATATATACATACACAAAGATAAAAAGAAGCATAATATAAAATTATAACCAAACTGGTCAATGTAAGTAAGCTTTTATGGGTATTCACTGTCTCATTCTTTCCATTCTTCTGTAGGTTTGAAATGTTCAAAATAAAAAGTTGGGGAAGGAGGGAAGTTTCTGATCCTGATTCTCTCTGTAGCCTAAGAATCACAAACTTCAGGTCATATAAGGAATCTTTTGGTCCAAAAATTAACTTTTTACCTATTGTACAAAGACTTCTTCCCCTATTCCAACTTCTCAGAATGAAAAAGTGAACAATGCTTTCTACTCCATCTATGCCAACCCAAAAGACTCATACTCCCACAGAGTATATTAGATTATAATTTAATGGGAACAAGTTTCTGTTATTGTACCCTACAAACACTAGTGTGCTTTGTTCTACGGATAGAGGGAAAAGTGTGAGATTAGCAGAAAGTCAATGAGTGTGGTAAGTAAAGTGGCAGGGCCACTGAGGGTAAAAGGGTACAAGATGCAATCACAGGCAGAAAATCACCTGCCAAGAGTACGCAGTTCAATCTTTGTTAGGTCCTGTCTATCACAGAAAGCTGAGACAAAGAAAAGTCTCATTCTTTCATCCAGTATATACTGAAATTCCCAGTGCGTGCAAAAGTCTTTCCTGTCTCATGTACTAAACATGTATAACACAGAGCTATACACAGGAGCAACATGACTTCACAAGATTTAGAATCATTTCTATAAGAAAACTCTTGCCCAGGAAATTTATTCATCAAAGTCACAATCATATTGAATCTTTTTTATAATTCTCAGTACATAATATCGATGACAATATAAGAGAACAATCAGAATATATCCAAATTCCATTCTTTTTCTATTCTTCACTTTGAGAAAGTAAACTACCCAAATCTAAAAAAGGAAAATAATTGATGTGGCAATGACAAATGACAATCAAGGATTTGTTCATAAAGCAAGAGACCATCTTTCTTAACACTTACCAAGCCAGCAGTAAGAGAAGGCGCAGACTGTCCAAGGAACTGGTTCCTCATTCGAACCAGGTTTGATGCTTCTCCTGAAGACTGCCAAGTCACCTGTCCCACACTGCTATGTACGCTGCTGGACAAGGGAAGCAGCTGCTTACCTTCAAACACAAGGTTTGAAAAATATACTTGTAATTATGTTAATTAGGTAATGAAAAAATACCATGATATCAAGTGGATAAAAGTATATCCATCTAAAACAAAGTTCCTCCATATCCATTTCAGAATTTGTAACCCTTTAAAAATTCCAAACATGAACTATTTAAAAATTCTCTATAATATCCACCACCATGCTACTCTCTGCCCCATACCCTGAGACATAACCTAGTAGGCTAGTTTTCCAATCTCTTCCATCCTACTTAGTTTCTCACCAACTCAATGCAATGTGAGTGGAGCTGACAGATTCTCCTAGACAAGTTTGGCCTTTAGGTTTCCAGAAGCCAAACACTGAATCTGTACTGCTCTCACAAGACTCCATGTATTTGGCCAGGACTGACTACCTTAAACCCACTGAAAGACTACAAGAAAGTCACTTAATAAAGACTGAGTATCTAGAATTGCAACAACTTTCTAAATGAGATACACAACCCAGTTCAATCCCTTCCTTCAGATCATTCTTCACATTAGTGATCTAACCAAAACAAATGGGGTCATGTCTTTCCCTTCCTTAAAAACTTCTAAAGAATTAAGCCCAACTTTTAAAATACTAAAAGGATCCTCCATAAATCCAGATTAGCTAACTGGCCTCATCTCCTTCCAGTGTTCCATATCCATTCACTCACTGAACTTCAATATTATGCCCTGCTCTTTCATGTGGCTTTATCCTGAGTATCCTATTCACTTGCAAACCTTCTTCTTCCTGACAAAATCCTATTCATCATGGAAATACCCATTATAATAAAGATATGAGCAAAAGAAGGTTTTGGTTTGGTTTTTCTACTACATTCTCTTTTACTACAAACAAAATGTGATGCAACTTATTTAGAGGAAAATTCAGCAAAACTTATTAAAATTTTAACTTGAATATATTTGGACCCAGCATTCCACTTGTAAAAATGTACTATAAAGAAAAAAAAAAAAAAAAAAAAAAAAAAAAAAAAAAAAAAAAAAAAAAAAAAAAAAAAAAAAAAAAAAAAAAAAAAAAAAAAAAAAAAAAAAAAAAAAAAAAAAAAAACAGTAGACTAGAATGTTCACATTAGTGATTCTCACCATAATAATACTAGAAATAAGGCAAATGTTCATTACAAGTGAAAGAAATGATAATATCTCCATATAATGAAATACTGAAACCAGTAAAAATAATGAAGCACACAACATGTAGTCAGGAGAAAAATGTTCAATATTTGCTGTCGAGTGAAAAAAGCAGAAAGTAGGTAGCATATCATCCCATTTCTTATTTTTAAAATAAAAAAGTTTGGGTATATTTATATAAATTTTTAAATGTATGTTTAAGTTTAATGGCATATATATAAGTGGTTTGGAGGGAGGGAAAAGAAGGAAGTAAAATAATCAAGGGCTTTTCCCTTTCTCCTACAGTATCTGCCAGGTTGTCAGAGCCCTGGTCAAGCTCCATACACATGCAAACCAGGCAGTTGTAAACTTTGGACAGAGGCAGCGCCAGGATGACTTCAAAGTAGGGCATCCTTGGCCCTCTTAAAGAGAGAAAATTAGTGGCAGGTGGGGAGTCTGCATATGAAATTTTCAGATGCCTTCACCTGAGTAAGAAACCTGCCTCCATCAGGACCTCAGATGTGTGACACTCAGCCCTCTGTGACACCAAGGTAAGTAATGATTGAAAGAAACTACTGTCAATGGGCTTTTGCATTGAAATTTTGGATGACATCTCAAATTTTAATCAGGAAAACAAAACCCCAGAGGAATAAATTCTGCAGGCCCCAAAGAGTGACTAAAAGGAGGCTCAGTGTCTAGGAATTCACACAAAGAAAAACAACCTGAATATTTATGTAAATATATTGCAGGACATGTGGTGACACAGACTACTGATAACATTTACTGTATATTGATCATGTACCAGAATTGCTAAAATCATTCTATATATCTCTTAATCCCCTCAATGGCCCTACAAGGAACATGCTGTTATTTTCTCAAGGTCACACATTTAGTGGGTCCAGGAACTATTCTAGCGTTCAATGAATCTGTCTCTCCAAAGCTAGTGGTTCATTTAGGGCTTTCATGTATAGTGCCCCCAAGTCTTTCCAACTAATTCTCATAAATATATACTTGTCTTCTCCAGTCATCAACCTCATTCAGACTAAGATCCTTCAGGGACAACTGAAATGGTCTATCTGCTTACTTCCAGTTTCTTTTAGCTATTACAAATGCCAAATACCTTATTTCAGGCCATCAGTGTCTTAGCCACTCTTGTTGCAGCTTGAGGATTCTTTTTACTCTTAACATACACAGAACATGTACAGATATAACATTTAGTCTTTAAAAGGAGTCCCCATCTACTTCATTCTTCCTCTCATACACACCACCCATGATAAGCCTTATTCCCATGAGTCTCAGGTTTTTTAAAATGTCCCTCTGGAGAGCCTGAATGGATCACACACCCCCCACCCCTAGTCTTGCCCTATGATAGAGTTTATCACATCCTGTTAAAGCTCTTCAATGCTTGCCCACCTAAACTATGGATTTGATGAGGGTCAGAATAAGAATTTCAAGTTACTTAAAAATTCCTTAAAGAAAGATGGTGTCTGTGACGTAGGAGAGGGACTCAGCACAGGAACCTGGCAGCTGTCCCTTCATCTCTCTCCCCAGAGCCACAAACCTCAGTCTCCTCTCACATGACTCTAACCCACTCTGCCCTCTCTCAGCCAGAGCCCAGGTTCCTGAAAGCAAAAAAGGCCCAAGGCTACCATTTGGCTAACATATGACATCAGATGATCCTAATCTATGAACCGGAAAATCCAGAAGCCAATAAGCTTTTCTCACTTAATGAAGAAATGTTGCTAATGGAGAAAGCTCAAAATCTTGAGGAAGGTGATTAAGACAGTGAAGAAGACAGCAGTGGCGAGGGTAAAGAGAAAAGCAGTCAGAAGGTAAGCGAAGAAAGCTCTAACAAATGTGAAGAGTGGTGATGAAATGGGCTACTACGGTTTAATCTACATATATTTTTAGTACTGTGTAACATGGAAATATAGAGTTGCAAACCAATAAATAAATAAAAATTCCTCAAGAATTTACATTTTTAGGGGATGAGAGTGAAATCGGGTTCCCTATTAGTTTCATATATATACTGCCAAATACCTGCTAAATTAGAGGGTAAAGACTTTAGTAGAGCCCTGGCCAGGTGGCTTAGTTGGTTGGAATATGGTCCTGTACACCAAAAACATTGCAGGTTCAATCCCTGGTCAGGGCACATACAAGAATCAATCAAAGAAAGCATAAATAAGTGGTACAACAAAATCAGTCCTCCTCTCTCCCTCTCCCTTCCTCTGTTTCTCTAAAATCAATTAATTTTTTAAATGCCAATTCAGTTGGTATACCTTTAAATATCCATAACACAGTACCACATTTTAAAAAAAAAAAACAAAATTAGATACTTACCTGACAAAGAGCTGGCCAGGCTTCCTCTCCATAACTTACAGTCATCCTGACTAAGTTGTCGCTGAAGTTTAGCTTTTCCAGTGGATGAAAATATGTCAGGATTACTGAGCTTCCTGAAGAACAGGGGACCAAGTCCAGGTATCACATCCTTCAAAGAGAAAAAAATAAAACATAAGTCTTTAATGTTTTTTCTGAAAGTGTCTAAGAACTTTATATCAAACATCTCTATACATCAAACTGATCTAGAAAGTACTAAGACAAGCCCTAAACAGTGTAGCTCAGTTGGTTGAGCATCATCCCCAAAAGTAAAAGGTAGCCAATTAGATTCCCAGTCAGGGCACATGCCTGGGTTGCAGCCCCGGTCCCCAGTTGGGGCCTACAATCACACATTGATGTTTCTCTTCCCCTCTTCCTACAAATAAATCTTTTTTTTTTAAGTACTAAGATAAAATGAGAAGCATAAAGAAAAATACCTGAATCTGTGTTACCAGCCATTTGAACAAGACTCAAGTAACTGGTACCATGGCCAATACCAGAAGCCACAGGGACAAAAATGGAAAAATGTCCACTTCCTTGAGAAAAGATTTTTTTAAAGACCTCTAAGGTCATGTACTGTGATTGGCAGGTTCGCAAACATGGGAAGACACTAATGTTGGATGGTGGTGGCTATCTGGAATACAATTTACAAATGACCAAGCATAAAGAGAGAAGTGAAGATGATGAAGAAAAATATCGATAGAAGGAAAAAGTATTTTTAATTGATAGCAAATGTATAAAAGGATAAAGGAGGATATTCAGGCACTGTGTAATTAAAGCAATTGACATGAGCCATGAGAAAGAATTAGAAGCAGTAGTTAATACAAAAAGAGAAGGCAGCAAAGGAGCAGCCTAAATTCCCACTATTTGGTGTGTCAAGGATGGAACAGTATTTATGCATCAAAAAGAAACCATGGATGGAAACAGGGTTTGAGCACTAATGCTAGTAACGCACAAAAAAGGCCTGGCCACTCACAGAAACAGCATACCCAGCAAGAAGATTTGGGTAGAAGAAAATGAGAAGGCTTGGAAGATACCAAACTGAAGTAATATCCTACATGAAGGCCATACAGAGAGGCAAAGGTCCCATCCCACAAAAGAGCCGGTACTTGACTGGATGACTGTCACACCAAATGGATGAACAATTAGTCTTAGCCAGAAAAGGAACATCACCCAAGCCCTGACCAGTGTGGCTCAGTTGGTTGGGGTCATCCTGAAAAGCAAAAGGTCACCAATTCAATCCCCCACCCCGGCCCCACCCCGCCGTCAGGGCACAAACCTGAGCTTTGGGTTTGGTCCCCAGTCAGGACCCACAGGACAGGCAGCTAATCAATGTTTCTTTCTCACACTGATGTTTCTCTCTCTCTTTCTCCCTCCCTTCCCCTCTCTTTAAAAATAAATAAATAAAATCTTTAAAAATAAGAGGAACAACCAACAGAGAACTAGATCAGCACCAGTTAAGAGAAAGTCATATCCTTTCCAATCTCCCTATTCCCTATTATAGCATACCAAAGAAAAGAAGCCAGAAAACAGAGGAAAAATGAAAGCGGTCATTCCTCTTCTTATACCAAGTCTCCCCTGTCAAAACCTTGCACAGGGAAGAAAACATAAATAAAATTGCACATGAAATTTAACTTTTAAACTAAATATCTTTGTAACTTTTATTTTAAGAACCTTAATCATTTCATAAAAGTACACATACCCAAGGATATCTCAACGAATTTTTACAACTTAAGCATATGCATGTAATCAGATCAAGATTTTTTTAAAGACACAACCAAGCAACCCAGAAAGTCCCTGTGCTCCCTTCCAGTCACTACTCCAGATCCCTGCAGAATAACCACTATCCAGGCATTTAACAGGATAGATTATATAAAGTGAAAATCTTTATATGAATCACTCAGAATGAACTGTTCTGTGTCCTGTGTCTTTTGCTCAACTAGATTAAACTTTTAAAAACAGCAGAACATTATTGAGTTTATCCAAGAAGTCTGTAAGGGACAAGATAGGAGAATGAAGCAAATAAGACAAAACCACAAATAACCCAAGAGAGAAAGAAAAAGGGTGCGGGAAGTAGAACGTCCTTACTGACGTCCATACTAGCTTACTTCTTGCAGTTTTCCAGTTCCCATTTCTAATCTCTTACAAGGTCCAGCCAAACTACATGTTTTCAGGATCAATGAGATACCACAGTACCCTTATAATAAGTTCTTCCATTGTACTTAAATGAGATCAAATTGGTGTCTGTCACTTCCATGATCAAATAATTCCTAATCAAAATAGGAAGTTAACCTTGAGGAGGAAGAGCCTAGAATGACTTGCAGGTTTCTGACTTGGGTGGTATGCTTTCAAGCCTAGGTACAAAAAGCAAAACAAGTTTACAAATAAAGCCCTGTTATGACAATAGTAAAAATTATCATAACTAAAAGTTACAGTACTTTTCCATAACTACTAGGGGAGTTATAAATGTTTAGCCAGGGAGAAAAGGGGAAGAGAGGGAAGGGGAGGGGAAGGAAGGGAAGAATATCTCTTTTCAAATACTGAGGGCTATCTCCTAAGAGAGTAATCTTCTTACTTCAGAGGCCAGAATTAGAACTACTGGATGAAATAACAAAAGAGTAAGTTAGAAGAAAGAACTGTCTAACAGTGACTAGGCCACCTTAAAAATTGGCACAGAATGGACTGTGCCAATAGAAATACTGGAAAAGGTGAAAGTTGGCCTAAAGCACTAAACTCTCAAAATGTGGTCCCCAGGCTAGCAGCAACAGCCTCACTTGTGAACTTCTCAGGCCCCACCCCAATCTACTAAATAAGAAATTCTGGGGGAGGATGTTACATACACAGTCCCTGGGAGCACAGGGGAGTCTCCCCCATTGGCCAAGATGGTGGCAGAGGAAGGTTCTTACACTGAGCACTCCAAAAGCTAGAAAGATGAATGGACCGGGCCCCAGTGCATTCAAAGTTATCAAGATAATTGCATAGGAAAAAAGCGCCCCCTCCCTATCCCTGTAAGAACTGTGGGCTTGAGCAGGAAGGAGAACTGCCTTTGAGACGGGCATCCACCATTCTCCCAGGTATCATAGCACCTAGATAAAGCCCTCTCCTTTTGCACCAGCATCTGTCTCACGAGTTTGGCTATTCTTGTGGCAGACCGCTGAAACAGCCTTTTCAGTTATAAGGAGACCAGTAATCTGCATTTTAACAAGTCCACCAGGTGATTGATTCTGAAGCATGCTAACATTTGAACACTGCCAGACTAGGTCAAAAACTTTCACTATGATGCCATCACACAGATATGTTGATCAATTGTGAAGACTGTGTCATAAATGACACATGCACCCCTACCAAGGACCAAACCTGCAACCCAAGAATGTGCCCTGACCAGGAATCAAAGTGGGGAACTTCTGTTTTACAGGATGATGCTCAACCGAGCCACAGGATTTGAACCCTACACACTCCTTGATGGGGAAGCAATCTTGAAGACATCAGCCAATGTCCCCAGCGTGGGATCCTGGTACTTGGTTTCAGAAGAAGCAGATCAGATCTTTGCAAATCTTTGTTTATGCTTGCTCTAACTTGTCTGGGGACAACCTGAAGGACTGACACATGGCACTCTCTTTCACCAGATTTTGCTCAATGTGGAAAAGCAGCAGGCATTGCTCAAAAACACTGTAAGGTGATCCGTACACCCACAGCTACCTGGGCAAAAGATTACAAATGAGACATGAAACAGACTGCCTGAGGCCTGGGAAGAAAAGGAGAAATGAGGACAATCAAATCACCTGTGTATACAGGGTTATTTTGAAAGGCTGGGGCAAAATGCTTAGAAAAGACATGACAGCCAGGGTCCAACTCTGCTTCGTCACTTAATGTGTGACATTGTGCTAACTATGTAACCACCCCACCTCCATTTCTTCGCTTTTTACACAGGAAAAATAATTATATCTAATTCACAGATTTATTTTATATAATAAATAAAATGACCCAATATTAATTCATAGAAAAAGTCTTAGGATAGTACACTCTGCACATATTCAAAATATATTATTATTAGTCACACTATTATGATTTTTATTAATATAGCAATTTAATAAACTTTCATTTAGTGCCAAGAAAGAAAGAAAGAAAGAAAGAAAGAAAGAAAGAACGAACCAACGGACACGAAAAGACTAAGTTTTCATGTGAGGCTGATCCCTAGGTTCAATACAGGCTCCCTAGCTAAGCATTAAAGGGAAACCCCAGCACAAACTCCATCCATAAAGACTGGGAGGTTAACAAACTAACAAGTTTGTTTGTGTAGATTCTTCAGGTCACAGAAATCTCTCTCAAAACACAAGCTAAAGAATTGTGTTCATATCAAAGAACACAGTTTCTGAAGAAAAGGTTGGTGAACTCATTAAACAAATAGACACCTACTATCTTCAACAATCAAAAAAAAAAAAAAAACCCCGGAGGGGAGAAGCTTATTTCCAAAGTTAACATTATTCAAATGTTCACTTTTCAACAAAAAAAGGTCACAAGTTATACAAAGAAATACAAAAATATGGTCCATGTAAGAATCAAAATAACCGGCCAAGATGGAGGCGTAGGCGGACACACTGTGCCTCCTCTCACAACCAAAATTAAGGACAACAAAGATTTAGAAACAAGAAAACCACCAGAACTCACAGAAAACTGAACTGTTCAGAAGTCCAACAACCATTCATCCAGACCGGTAAGAGGGGCGGAGTCGAGGCAGGAAAAAGTGGAGGTGCAGACCGGGCACGCAGGCAGCAGCGGCTGGCAGATCCCAGGTGCACAGGCGGCGGCTAGCAGACCCCGGGCACAGTGCAGCAACTGTGCAGAACCAGTGAGGCCGCACAAGGCAGCTGGCTGACCAGGTAGTCCCACATTCACGCACAGATAATCCAGGCAAAGGGGAAGCGGTGGAAGGGACTAGAATCCGAGAGTGAGCAGAGCATGCGCCATTGTTTCCTCTTGGACCCCGCCCCCACATACAGTGTCACTACCCAGCGACTGCGCTGCCCCACCCTGGGGAACACCTAAGGCTCCACCCCTCATACGTAACAGTCACGACTAGGCAAAAAAAAAAAACAGAAACAGAAACAAAAATGGTTCAAACTGGAGAACAAATCAAAGCCCCAGAGCCAATTTATGTAAGTGATGAAGAGATAGCCAATCTATCAGATGCACAATTCAAAGCCCTGGTGATCAGGATGCTCACAGAATTGGTTGATTTTGCTCACAAATTAGACGAACAAATGAAGGCTACAATAAGTGAAATGAAGAAAAATGCATGGGGAACCAACAGAGATGGGAGGAAAACTGGGACTCAAATCAATGGAGTGGACCGGAAAGAAGAAAGAAACAACCAAACAGAAAACAAGGAAGAAACAAGAATTCAAAAAAATGAGGAGGCTTAGGAACCTCCAGGACATCTTGAAACGTCCCAACATCCGAATTATAGCGGTACCAGAAGGGGAAGAAGAAGAGCAACAAGTGGAAAACTTATTTGAACAAATAATAAAGGAGAACTTCCCCAATCTGGCAAAGGAAATAGACTTCCAGGAAGTCCAGGAAGCTCAGAGCCCCAAAGAAGTTGGACCCAAGGAGGAACAAAATCAAGGCACATCATAATTACATTAGCCAAGATTAAAATGAAGGAGAGAATTCTAGAAGCAGCAAGGGATAAGGGGACAGTCACCTGAAAAGGAGTTCCCATCAGACTGTCAGCTGATTTCTCAAAAGAGACCTTACAGGCAAGAAGGGGCTGGAAAGAGGTATTCCAAGTCATGAAAGTCAAAGACCTACATCCAAGATTGCTCCATCTAGCAAAGCTGTCATTTAGAATGGAAGGGTAGATAAAGTGCTTCTCAGACAAGGTCAAGTTCAAGGAGTTCATCCTCACCAAGCCCTTTTTACATGAAATGTTAAAGGGACTTATCTAAGAAAAAGAAGATAAAAAATATGAACAGTAAAAAGACAGCAAACACACAGGTATTAACAACCAGACCTAAAACAAAAGCCAACTAAGCAAACCACTACAACAGGAGCAGAACCACAGAAATGGAGATCACATGGAGGGTTAGCAATAGGGGAGTGGGAGGAGCAGAGAGGGGGACAAGGTACATAGAACAAGCAGCACAGACGGTGGGTAGTAAATTGACAGGGGGAGGGCAAGAATAGTGTGGGAAATGTAGAAGCTAAAGAACTTATGACACATGGACATGAACTAAAGGGGGGAATGTGGTGGGAGGGGGTGTGCAGGGTGGAGGGGAATGAAGGGAGGAAAATGGGACAACTGTAATAGCATAATCAATAAAATATAATTTAAAAAAAGAATCAAAATAAATTAACAGAAACCATTCCTGAGAAAGCACAGCATTGAACTTAGCAGTAAACTTTAAATCAATGTCATTTTTTAAATTATTTTCTAATTTTTTTATTTTAGAGAGAGGGGAAGGAAGGGAGAAAGAGAGGGAGAGAAACATGGATGTGCAAGAGCAACATCAATTGGCTGCCTTCTGTATGTGCCCCAACCAGGGGCCAAACCTGCAACCCAGGCATGTGCCCTGACTGAGAATCAAACTGACAAACTTTTGGTGTATGGAATGATGCTCCAATTAACTGAGCCACACCAGCCAGGGCTAAATTCACCATCTTAAATATGCTCACATCTGTAAAGAAAAACCTGTACAAAGAATGAAAGAAAATCAGGGGGAAATGCATGAACAAAATAAAAATATCAGCAAAAAGACAAATTATTTTTTTAAAAAAAAAGAACCAACAGAAGTTCTGGATAAGGAAAGAATAAAATAAAAATTTCAGAAGAGTGGTTAAAGAATCGATTTGAGCTAAAACAGAATTAGCAATCTTGAAGACAGAACAATTGCATTATACAGTCTGAAGAACAGAAGAAAAAGAATGAAGAAAAGTGAAGAGAGTCTAAAGGGTGGTGGGGCATCTTCAGAAGAAATGATATATAAAATAAGAGCACCCCAGAAAAAAAAAAAAAAAGGAGAAGAGAACATCTAAAGAAATTATGGCCCCAAACTTCCCAAATTTGATGAGAGACACAAATCTACATATTCAAGAAGCTCAACAAATTTCAAGTAGGTTAAACTCAACCAGATCCACACTGAGACATATTATCATCACATTTTCAAAGGCAATAACAAAAGATAAAATACTCATAGCAGCAAAGGATGCAACTCACCATGTACAGAGGATCCTCATACAGATTAACAGACAATTTTGCATCTGAAGCAGATACAGATGGAATCCAGAAGAAGGATGACACATGCAAAGTGCTGATAGAAAAAACTGCCAGCTTAGGTTTTTAAATTCTTGTCTTACCTGAATAAGCTTCTTCTTAATATTAGATGTGTAGCCATTTGCTTGGTGGGCTAATCATTAAGGCAAACCTTCTAAAACTTAGTTTTACTATGAGATCTTCCAGATAAAAGTTTCCTGCCTCTTTTCATAAATCTTCTGAAGATCAGGGATGCTAAATTATAATTTGTTATGTATTATCTCACACAATGTGAAGAGGCTTAATGTTGTGAAATTTGGTTATACTGTCTCATTTCTTACAGTATCTCACTTAGCCATATATTCTTGACAAACATTATAAAATTAAGATTTACTTTTAGCACTTTCAACTTCATAGAGAGGGTCATATTAAATTAGGGAATATGCATACAATTTAGAGGAAAAATACCTCTAAGGAACAATTAACAAAGCATGATTGAAATTATTACTGAAGATTTTTTTAGTAACTTTTGTGTGAATAGCTGCTTTAAGCAAAATTATTATGGTCAATATAACTTAAAAGTGTTTAACTTTCTATTTTACTGAGCCTTAAAAATAGCACTTATGAGTTTGCAGTACTTAAGGTTTGGCAATCACAATATGTACAAATGAATATGATTGAAAATCTCTTGGTAAAAAAGAACTGTCAACTTAGAATTCTATATCCAGCAAAATTGTCTTTCCAAAAATAAGGGGAAAATTAAGACAGTGCCAGATAAACAAAAGCTGAGAGAGTCCATTACCACTACAACTGCCCAAAAAGGACTCCTTCAGATCGAAATGAAGATACAAAGCAAAAACTTGAAGCCATATGAACATACAAAGATCTCCAATAAAGGCAACTACTTGGGCAAAAATAAAAGCCAGTATTTTTGGTTTGTAACTGCACTTTTTATTTCCTATATGATTTAAAAAACAAATGCACAAAACAATTATAAATCTATGCTATTGGGCACACAATATATGAAGATACAATTTCTGATCACACCATAAAGAGGGTGGGGGAAGACAGCTGCATAAGAGCAGAGTTTTTGTATGCAACTGAGGCTGGCACAAATTCAAACTAAACTGTTATAAATTTAGGATGTTACATGTAATCCCCATGGCAAGAAAAAATGTATATCTAAAAAAAGAAAATATATAAAAGGCATATACAAGAAGAAATGAGATGGGATCAAAATAGTTCACCACATCAAAAAAAAAAAAAATCAACTAAACACAAAACATGGCAGTAACAGAGGAAATAAGAGACCAAAGAGGTATAAAACATACCTCTTGGTATAATAAAAATACTTCAATGAGCAAAGACACACATGCTTGAATCAAATTAAAAAATAAGTCTCATGCCTGGCTGGCATGGCTCAGTGGACTGAGTGCCAGCCTGAGACCAAAGAGTCCTGGGTTCAATTCTCAGGGCACATGTCTGGGTTGCTGACCAGGTCCCCAGTAGGGGTGCTCAAGAGGCAACCATACTTTGATCTTTCTCTTTCTCCCTCCCTTCCCCTCTCTAAAGATAAGTAAATAAATTCTTTTTTAAAAAACAAAGTCTCAGCAAAGAAATAAGACATATTAAAAAAACAAATTTAGAACTAAAAATATATATTAACCAAAAAAAATTTTTTAAAGGCTCTAACCAAAAGAATGAAGAAGACAGAGTGAAGAAAAAATAAACTAGGAGACAGAAAAACAGAAATTACACAATATAAACAGCAAAGATAAAAAGGACTGAAAACAATACACAGACACTCAGGGACCTATGGAACTATAATTTAAGATCTAATGTCTCTTTCATTGAAATCTAAAAGGAAAGTACACATAGAACAAGGCTGAAAAAAGTTCTAGAATAATAGCTAAAAGCTTCCCAAACATGTTAAGACATAAATCTACATATCTGAGAAACTGAGTGAACCCCAAACAGAATAAAACCAAAGAAATGACAGAAAACATAATTAAAACTTTGAAAAATCATAAACAAAAGAAAAAAGCCCTCGCTGGTATGGCTCAGTGGATTGAGTGCCAGCCTGCAAAGCAAGGGGTCACTGGTTCGATTCCCAGTCGAAGCACATGCCTGGGTTACAGGCTAGGTCCCCAGTGGGGGCCACACGAGAAGCAACCACACATTGATGTTTCTCTCACACATCAACGTCTCTCTCTCTCCTTCTCCCTCCCTTCCACTCTCTTGAAAATGAATAAATAAAATCTTAAGAAAAAAAGGAAAAATAAAGCCATGGCTGGTGTAGCTCAGTGGATTGAGCATGGCCTGCGAATCAAAGGGTTGTTGTTTCGATTCCCAGTCAGGGCACATGCCTGGGTTGCAAACCAGGTCTCCAGTGGGGGCCCACCACACATTGATGTTTCTCTCCCTCTCCCTCTCTTTCTCTCTCCCTTCCCCTCTCTCTAAAAATAAATAAAAATCTTTTTTTAAAAAAAGGAAAGAAAAATATGAAAGCAGCCAGAGAAAAATAACACTCCACCTAGAGAAAAAAAAAATTACTTTAAAAGACAGCAGACTGTTCATCAGAAACCATAAAGTCCACAAAAGTGGCACAGTGTTATATAAGTGTTGAAACAAAAGACCTGTTAACCAAAAGTAATATCCAATAAAAATAACCCTTAGGAATAAGGATAACTAAGATAATTTGTCAGCAGAAGACCTAAAAGAATGACTAAAGGAAGTTCTCTAAGCAGAAAGGAAATAAAAAAAAAAAAAACTTAAGGAAACAGGGAAAAGAGAAAGAACACAGTAAGCAAAAACGCAGATAAATACATTAGGCTACCTTCTATAACATACTATTTTTAAAAATCACTTAAGAGGGATATCCTGATTAAATTAGAATGGAGCTCTAATCATGGTAATATTATAAAAGAGTAGGATCAAGCAATAGAAATATCAAGGAGATATTGATGGGATTTTTGGAGTGGGATTTGCCACATACTATGTCGTAAGTATATGGGTTTACTGATTTTTATTATCATGTCTAATGTGTTTTTAAATAGTATGCCATTTATTTATAATTTTGTCATCTCTCCCCCCATAATCTGTCTGGCAAAAGCTCCATTTGTCTTTGGAAATCCAGCTCAGATGTCACCTCCTTAGAGAATCTTTTATAGACTTCAGCAGAGTTCAGCAGAGAGAAGGTCTCTCTGCATTTGATACTTTTATGAACAATGTACTTTTCAGTTGTTGCACTTGTCATTTTGTACTTTTATTGTTTCTCCTTTTAAACTATGAGCTTCTTAGTTTAAAGAAATTACTTAAAATGTTTATGCCACAAATCATGAATCAGAATTAGATAAACTCACTAATGAGGTAGGACAGCTCAAGAAGAAATTAGAAACAAGCCCTGGCTGGAGTGGCTCAGTGGATTGATTGCTGGCCTGGAAAACAAAGGGTTGCCAGTTCAATTCCCAGTCAGAGCACATGCCTGGGTTGTGGGCCAGGTAGGTCCCCAGTAGGGGACACATGAGAGACAAACACACATTGATGTTTTCCTCCCTCTCTTTCTCCCTCCCCGCCCATCTCTAAAAAAAAATAAACAAATAAAATCTTTTAAAAAAGAAAAAGAAAGGGGGCAGCTGATGACAACTGGGAGAACTTGCAGTCCCAAAGTGCCTTACTTTGAACAGGATTGAGGCATTATTGCCCTATGTGCACTGTTTCTTGTATCTTGTATCTTCTTCAATAAATGTCTCTATTTTTCATATTACATGGCTGAATACCTTCTGGACGGACCATGCATATACACACACACCTCAAAAAACTGAAAAACAGGTGTTCAAACAAAACACCAGCCAGGGCCTGAGTTTGTTCTTTATTACATTCTAAAACCTAGGGAGGTTTTAGACTATAGGAGGTTTATACTATGTTCTAAGCAAGTCACTTAATAAAGAAAACCATAAAAATTTCCCTAGAGGGAAAAGTGCATGAATTAAATAAAGCCTCCTTTTCAAGCTTAACAAAGTAAAAGAACAGTTCAGTAATACCAACAAACCAAAGATCAAGGCATGTCTTTTTTTATTATATTTCTTTCTAAAAGCAGATGAGAACACTAAAAAAGATGAACTATATTTTCACACATTCCCTGCATGTACCTTTAAAATATAATGATAATTAACCATTATTGAGCACTTCTTAGTATCTGGCTTTGTAGTGTTTTATGCTGGTTAATTTATTAAATCCTCACAATAACCCTATGAAACAGGTAATAATATTATCTCCATTACATATACATGGGATACTTGAGGCTTAGAAAACTTAAGTAACTTGCCTCAGGTCACAGAGTTGGAATTTGAAGTCAAAGAACAATTCAATCACTATACATTCACACAGAAGTATATATTTAGAACTTTCTATATACAATTCTAAAAACTGAAGATACAGCAGTGGGAAAAACAAACTCAATTCCTCTCCTCATGAAACATGTATTTTAATGTGAAGGAATAACAATAAACAGCAAATAACATGATACTAACGGGTGAATAAAAAGAGGGAAAGAGAATGATTAAGAGTGTTACTTTTAAAAACCTGATTAAGGAAGGTCTCTTTGAGGAGGTGATATCCAAATAGACCTGAGTAAAATGAGGAAACCAGCCATATATATATAGATATATACACATACATCTACTGTCCAGAAAAAGTGCAGCTGTTGTCAATATAACAAAAACAGTTTGTGCAGGGACTTCCAGCCAAGATGGAGGTGTAATTGGACATACTGTGCCTCCTCTCACAACCAAGATTAAGGAGAACAAAAATATAGAACAACAACAACAAAAAAAACCCAGGACAGAGAGAAAATTGAATTGTACGAAAGTCCGACAACGATTCACCCAGACCGGTAAGAGGGGCAGAGTCACCAGCGAGCAGAGTTGGCCGCTGAGGAGGGGTCCCAGAGGAGGGGTCTCGGTGGGAGAAGATGGTGGCTGGTGGTCCCAGGCACGCAGTCACCCCAGGCTCACAGGTGGCGGTTGCCGAACGCGAGGAGGCCAAGCGGGGCACACAAGGCGGATGACCGCGGACATACATTCCCACACAGATAAACCAGACGAAAATGGGCAGCAAGACAGACAGCGCGATGCAGGGCCCCAGTGCCGGGAAGTGAGGTCTAAAAGCATCCATTGAAAACACTTGTAGGGGCTAAGGTGTGGGGAGGGAGTCTCAGCCTCATAGGAGAGTTTGTTGGGGAGACCTGCAGGGTCCTGGAGCATACACAAGCCCACCCACATGGAAATCAGCACCACAGGGGCCCAATTTGATAGGGGAAGAGGCTGAAGGGACTGGGATCCCGAAAGAGCGTGGAGCAAGCGCCATTATTCCCTCTCAGACCCCGCCCCCACATCCAGCATCACAACCCAGCAACTGGGCTGACCCACCCTGGTGAACGCCTAAGGCTTCGCCCCTCACAAAGTAACAACCCAACCAGACAAAAAAAAAAAAAAAACAAGGATGGCTCAAATGGGACAACAGATCGGGGCCCCAGAGCTAATGCATCTAAGCGACCAAGAGGTAGCCAACCTATCAGAAGCACAGTTCAAAGCCCTAGTGATCAGGATGCTCACAGAATTGGTTGATTTTGCTCACAAATTAGACGAACAAATGAAGGCTACAATAAGTGAAATGAAGAAAAATGCATGGGGAACCAACAGAGATGGGAGGAAAACTGGGACTCAAATCAATGGAGTGGACCGGAAGGAAGAAACAAACAAACAGAAAACAAGGAAGAAACAAGTATTCAAAAAAATGAGGTGAAGCTTAGGAACCTCCAGGACATCTTGAAACGTCCCAACATCTGAATTATAGGGGTACCAGAAGGGGAAGAAGAAGAGCAACAAGTGGAAAACTTATCTGAACAAAAAATAAAGGAGAACTTCCCCAATCTGGCAAAGGAAATAGACTTCCAGGAAGTCCAGGAAGCTCAGAGAATCCCAAAGAAGTTGGACCCAAGGAGGAACACACCAAGGCACATCATAATTACATTAGCCAAGATTAAAATGAAGGAGAGAATTCTAGAAGCAGCAAGGGATAAGGGCACAGTCACCTACAAAGGAATTCCCATCAGACTGTCAGCTGATTTCTCAAAAGAGACCTTACAGGCAAGAAGGGGCTGGAAAGAAGTATTCCAAGTCATGGAAGTCATCCAAGATTGCTCTATCCAGCAAAGCTGTCATTAGGAAGGGCAGATAAAGCGCTTCTCAGACAAGGTCAAGTTCAAGGAGTTCATCCTCACCAAGCCCTTATTATGTGAAATGTTAAAGGGACTTATCTAAGAAGATAAAAAATAGGACAGTAAAAAGACAGCAAACTCACAGATATTAAAAACCACACCTGAAACAAAAGCAAACTAGACCAGGAGCAGGAACACAGAAATGGAGATCACATGGAGGGTTTGCAACAGGGGAGTGGAAGGAGGAGAGAGGGGGAAAAGGTACAGAGAATAAGTAACATTGATGGTGGGTAGAAAATAGACAGGGGGAGGGCAAGAATAGTGTGGGGAAAGTAGAAGCTAAAGAACTTATGACACATGGACATGAACTAAAGGGGGAGAATTTGGGTGGGAAGGGGTGTGAAGGGTGGAGAGGAATGATGGGGGAGAAATGGGACAACTGTAATAGCATAATCAATAAAATATAATTTAAAAAAAAATGGTTTGTGCAACATCGATGTAAACTGGCAGCCAAGGAGAATGGACTGAAAGCACATGTGTGAACAATGATAACTTCATTGTACTAGTCAGTGGGGGTGGTAGATGTCACTGAGTGACATGTGTACTGTGTGGCTGTTGTATTCAAAATGATTGAGCAAGTAGAGCAATGAATCTGCATCAAATTTTGCATTAAGCTTTTTTCCTCCACAAAAACTATTCGGATGATTCAGGCAACAGCTATGGGCAACTGGTAATTGACAGATTCATCATGACAATGCACACACTCATGAATCATGTTTCATGCTGAGTTTTTTGGCAAAACATCACATCACTCAGGTGATTCAGCCCCCCCTAACAGTCCAGATTCAGCACCCTGTGACTTCCAGCTTTTCCCAAAACTAAAATCGCCTTTGAAAGGTACTGTATCTGAGACTCCATCAACCTAACACTGTTTAACCTGCCTTGGAGATCCACAGAGGTTCTAAACCACCCAGCTTACTGCAGAGTCACCAAAATATGAAACCAGAAAAGCCAGTGTTCAGGCTGCCTGTCACCTACCAAATTCAATAAGCGAAGACAAGGATTGAATCTTTATGGGCACTTTATTCAGATAGCCAGTGATCTGAGAAGACGGTGGGTTTGTACCCTAACAAACCGTTTTGAATTCCATTTTAAAATGGCCCTTTTTATAAGAACAAAGTGTAGGTAATGGGTTTGGAATTCTGGGAAAAGTTAATTAGATTAAAAAACTGCAGCATTCTCGCCCTGGGCAGAGGTCTTTAGCTGTGTCCTAGGCTGGTGGTCATCTCCCCCTGGAGCACAATGGCTCAGATACCATCCTGATTGCTTGAGACCTCCTGAGGCCCAAAGGTGGAACTGCTTATTAATCTGGAGTCAGGGTGGGCTGTACCTGCAGTTCCTGAAACAAGAGCTTTTCACATGCATTAACTACTAGGCTTATTAACTATTTATTACCTTAAACTAAAATTTTCCCACTCTTGAGTTCTCCCATCATTACAGGCCCACCCAAGCTGCCTTTCCAAAAGAATAGCTGCTCTTGGCTCCTGTATCATATCAAACAAGCAACTGCTAATTTCAGTGAGGCTAGTGGCAGCCAGATTAGAGTCACAGCTTGGCTTCACATGGGAATCTCTAAGCCCAGCACAAGTAGCAGCCATCTCATATTGCTTCACAGCTCAGGCAGGCTCTCCTGAGCAAAACTCATGAAGGGGCTGACCTTAGCCTGCACCACCTGGGAAATTCCAGGGCCAGCACACCCAGTGAGCAGCTACAGACCACTTTGGAGCACCATCACCCTGCCCCTGCACAGCTGATCCTCCATGGAAGATGGAGGTTGGTGGTCAGTGGTCACAGCCAGTCCTTGCAAATGACTGGCTTGGGTAAATTCCTCCCATTGATCTGCCTACAGCAACCAAGACTCAACTACAAGAAAAGAATGTACTCAGCCCACATAGGGGACACACCTCGAGTTCCCAGCTTGGGTGATAAGAGACGCTGTACCACTGGACCCTATAGGACACCTACTACATAAGGCAACACTACTAAGACATGGAGTCAAAACAGCTCTACCTAATACATAGAACAAACACAGGGAGGCTGCCAAAATGAGGACACAAAGAAACATGGCACAAATGAAAGAACAGATAAAAACTCTAGAAAAAGAGCTAAACAAAATGGAGATAAGCAAACTATCAGATGCAGAGTTCAAAACACTGGTTATAAGGATGCTCAAGGAACTTAGTGAAAACCTTAACATAAAAAAGACCCAGTCATAAACAAAGGATACACTAATTGAAATAAATAACAATTTACAGGGTAACAACAGTAGAGTGGGTGAAGCTGAGAATCAAATCAATGATTTGGAACATAAGGAAGCAAAAACAACCACACAGAACAAAAACAAGAAGAAAAAAGAATCCAAAAAAAATGAGGATAGTATACACAGCCTCTGGGACAACTTTAAGAGGTCCAACATCCGCCTCATAGGGGTGCCAGAAGGAGAAGGGAAAGAGTAAGAAATTGGAAATCTATCTGAAAAAATAGTGGAAGAAAACTTCCCTAATTTGGTGAAGGAAATAGACATGCAAGTCTAGGAAACACAGAGAGTCCCAATTATTATGGATGCAAAGAGGCCCACTCCAAGACACATCATTATTAAAAGGCCAAAGGTTAAAAATAAGGAGAGAATCTTAAGAGCAGCAAGAGAAAAGAACTTAGTTATCAGAAGTGTGCCAGATGGGAGGGCAGAAGAAGAGAATGAGTGAAGAGGTAAGGGGATTAAGAAGTACAAATAGGTAGTTACAGAATAGCCATGGGGATGCAAAGTACAGTATAGGAAATGAAGTAGCCAAAGAACTCATATATGCATGACCCATGGACATGAACAATGGTGGAAGGATTGCCTACGGGAGTAGGGAGTGCTTGGTGGAAGGGGGCAAAAGGAGAAAATATCAGGACAACCGTAATAATATAATCGATAAAATATAATCTTTTTTTTAAAGAGCCCTGGCTAGTATGGCTCAGTGGATTGAGTGCCTGCCTGTGAACCAGAAGGTCATGGGTTCAATTCCTAGTCAGGGCACACACAAGCCTGGGTTGTGGGCCAGGTCCCCAGTTGCAGATGTGTGAGAGGCAACTGATTGATGTTTCTTTCACATGCCTCTCTCCCTTTCTTTCTCCCTCCCTTCCCCTCTCTCTAAAAATAAATAAATAAAATCTTTTAAAGAAAGAAAAGAAACATAATAGAGGCAAGATGAGTGAGTGTAGTGATGGGGTTAGTGGGGAACAGTCTTGTGCAATCTGAACGTAGCACCAACCAGACCTGATGGGATGAATGTGGAATACGAGGCCAAGAAGGGAATCAAAAACAATTTCCAAGTTTTGGTCTGAGTAATTCATGGAAGTGCCATTTATTGACATGGGAAAGACTGGGGAAGAAGCAGACTGGGATAAAATAAATCATGATTTCAGTTTTGGACAGTTAAATTTGAAAAGTCTCTTAGCTATCCAAATGGAAATGCTACACAGACAACTAAAAATAGGAGTGTATAGTTCAGATTAAAGGGAGAGGAGGAATGAAAGCAGGGAAGTGAAAGAAAACATTAAAAAATTCTGTCAAGATCATATTAGTTTAGACAGGGTGGTAGCAATCAAGATGATGAGAAGCGGTTGGATCCTGGATATATTTTGAAAGGAGAGCCCCGACCTGTGTGCCTCAGTTAGTTGGGCGTCCTCCTGCAAAGCAAAATGTCACTGCTTCAATTTCCCGCCAGGGCACAGGCCTGAGTTGTGGGTTCCTTCCTTGGTCAGGGCATGTAAGAGAGCCAACCGAATGATGTTTCCTTTTCACATGGATGTTTGTCTGCCTCTCTTTCTCCTTCCCTTCCCCTCTCTCTAAAAATAAATAAAATATTTTAAAAATTAAAAAAATAAAAGACTAAAAGCAGAGAACTGCAGTTGAGTTATTACAACAACTAATACAAAAGTTTATATATGCTGAATTAAGGTGATGACAGTGAGAATAAAGATTTGAAAGATGTCATGAAGGTAG
This sequence comes from Anoura caudifer, assembly GCA_004027475.1. Taxonomy (NCBI): domain Eukaryota; kingdom Metazoa; phylum Chordata; class Mammalia; order Chiroptera; family Phyllostomidae; genus Anoura; species Anoura caudifer. Next base: position 27,259 of record PVKU01006037.1, read on the forward strand.
AATCAGCAGAACCTGAACAAGGGGATTAAAGGAAGAGAATTCAAGGATCAAGAATACAGTTTCAGGTTTGATGACAAAGAAAGAAAGAGGCACATTTTAAAGGAGAAATAATAAATTCTATTTGAATGATATAGTAAGCCATTGGCCTTCTAGAAATCCAAGTCTAGCATCCTGTTCAGACCTTAATCCTAAATATTAGCACAATATAGTATAAAGTATAACAAGCATTATTCCATGTCATGATAAATGGAGAGGAAAGTCATTGGTGAGAGGTGGGTGCTTATTGATCAGCGAGCCTCTAACTCCCTGAATGAATGGAATCATCCAGTCTCTAACACACAAAACTGAAATTTTACCTTTTCAAAATCAAATAATTACAAGTTATGAACTTTCAAGGACACTACCAAATTATGAAAATCACGAATGTTAAGATCACAAATGGTGAAAGTCCATGATGGAAACAGTAAGCACAGAAATGGCGATATACAGCTAAGGGAAAAGGTTAGTCCTAGAGACTCAGATCACTATACAAGAAGGTTCTAAGGGAAAGGGTCGTCAATGAACATGTATAAAGGACCCATGGGCAAAGCCAAAGGGGGGCAGGATTGAGGGTGGGAGGGGAAGGGGAAAGTGGTGGTGGGAAAATGGAGACAACTGTACTTGAACATTAATAAAAAAAAATGATGATTTAAAAAAAAGAAGGTTCTGTGACACAAAGCCATGAATAGAGTTTCAGAGACCCTTGTTCCACACCCTAAGCACTTGCCACAAATAGGGAAACCCCCCAAAAAATATAGTACAATTAAGGAAAAAGCTAAGAGCAAAGGACATATCCACCAGGAACATTTAGGAAACAGGAAATCAAACAACGACACACAGGAAGCAGACATACAGATAGAATTGGAATGGACATTGTGACAAAAGAAAATATCAAGTAGGAACACATGGTCAATAATGACAAATAGTTCACAGAGGTCAGGGAGGATGAGGACTAGGAGAAGACTATCAGATTTAATAATTTAAAAGTCCCTGGGATTGCTATGTATCTCTCCATGTAATTCTTTCACAATGAAAACTCTCTACAAGTAGCCATGCATTGTTTTTTAATTTAAAAAGACATTTTAGTATCCATCATGGTACATTCACACCATGGAAAACTATACAGCAATGAAAAAGAACCAACTATTTCCATAAGCAACAACATAAATGGATCTCACAAACATGATTTGAATAAAAAAATCTAGTCACAAGAAGAGTACAAACTATATGATTTCATTTACATGAAGCTCAAAAGGAGGCAAAACTAATCCATGGTGATGGAGGTTGGGAAAGTGGTTACCTTTTGAGGAGGGTTCTATGGTACTGAAAATGTTCTACAATTTGCTGTAAGTAGTGGTGACATGGATATATTCATCCTATAAAAATTAATTGGCTGAATGAACATTTGATTTGTATTTAAGTCACACCTCAATAAAAAAGTAAATAAACAAACATACAAACAAACAAGGATGGTGACCTTGAAAATATCAGTTTTAGGAGAGTTTAAGTGTAGAAGCCAAACCATAATGTGAGAAATGTATACAAGGTGAGGAAGCTGACTCGTTTTTCAAGAAGATTGCTGGTGAAGCAAAGAGATAACAAAGTAGCCTAGGTGAGTTACATAATTCAGGGAAATTGCGTTGTTTTGTTTTTATTTAAGATTTAAGACAAAGAGAAAAATAACACACATAACAAAGGCACATGAGATGGGATGAAATCAAGAACATAAGTAGAGGGACTAGCATCAGAGAGGGTGAGGAATACTTCTTTCCCTGAGATTGAAGCAAAGGATGAGTGAACACAGAAATCCTAATGTAAAGAAGAGGAGAAAATCAAGTTATCTTGAACTCTTTAGTGAAGCATGTAATAAAGTCAACTGGACCAGGTAAATTGAGTAAGGAAAGGATCTGGGCTTTAAATACTTTTTTAAAGTTTTGAATAGGTACTGCAGAAAATATAAAAGGCAAGGATGAGGGGGAAATTACAGTAATAGAGCAATTCTCAGTGGCCTGAAAGCAAGGGCAGAGATAGCGGATGGTGCAGTCCACTCAGGGCTGGGTGGAGAATAAAAGGTGAAAGAACAAAAGGAGAAAAAATTCCAAGTGCTAGCATGTGCATCACTGAAACTGTTGCAGGAATGATGTGTAAGAAAAAAAAACTTGTTTAACTGTTGGGAAAGAGACAGGAAATCTAATAGAAGTGTTGAAAGATTCAAGGATGAAGTCAGTAGGGTCTGGAGTGCAAAAGGAAAGCTGTCAGCAGAGCTCATTACAGAGCACTTTCCTGCAGTTCCCACGAGATCAAAGACCACATATTCTCCTTTCACTGAACTGCCTACCACTACTAGTGACAACTTCTCCTCCCCATAAAACTGACCTTTAACCCCTACTTCTAACTACACCTACACTTATTAATAAATTATATAAACACATCCTGTCCATTCAGAAACCCCATGAATATTTTTTCACTGCTTTCCATCTGTCCCCATCAACATGTTTTGGTGGAAAACTCTTAGAAGGCAGAGCCTGTATCTATGAATTCCCTGTTCACAGCATTGGGCTTGGGATTCCGCACATGCAGGTGTTTTTTAAAAAAGTGTTTTCTCGTGAAATCGATAGTTACTGAGAAGAACTTTTAAAAAGATTCTGAACACACACTCCCATAAGATTATAGTGATGGCCAAATCAGACAGTGCTTAGGAATAACATCCGTTTTTATAACTCTCAAAACAATCTCTAGGAACTAGGATAACATTTACCATATAATATTGACTTTCCCTACCTCACAGTATTTACCCCGCTAGGTAACTCCTCGATACCCGTTTTCGTAAACCTATTCCTTGCGGTGCATTTACTACCAGTCCACGTTCAGCGTCCCTTCTTCCCGTCCAGAACTCCTGTGCCGAGCACCCACAGGACCATTCTTCGCCCCTCTGGCCCCCGTTTCCCACTGAACCCCAATCCCTCAGTGCCATTTCTCCACTCGCCACTTTTCTGCCTCCGCAGACCTCCCCATTCCTCCCGCGGAACCACTCAGTCCCCACCCCTCAAATGCCCTAACCCGTCTTCCCGCCGGAGATCCCCTCCCCCACCGCTTCCATTCGTGCTGCCGCGCCGGACTCGCCCTCCCAGACCCCGGCCCGCCCTACCTGCTCCTTGACCTCGGGCCCCGCGGGCCCGGTCCGCTCCCCCAGTCGCTGTCTCCCGGACGGCGCTCGCCGGCGCTGGGGCAGGGGCTGGGGCAGCTCCGCAGCCCGCTGAGCCCCATCCTTCCCGCGGGAGGCCGGCGGCGGCGGCGGCTGGGGTCGGTCGCGGCAGCGACTCCGCTTCATATCTGCTGCTGGGCCCTGCGGGCGTCAGCGCCGCGACTCCCCCGGCCCCGCGCTGCTCCGGGCCGCCGCGCCGCCGCGCCAACCACCGTCCGCAGCCACCATGGCCAGGCGGGCGCCCGCGGCCACTGACCCCAGCTCGCAGCTGCTCCGCGCTTCCTGGGGCCTCGAGCGCCGCGGCCTTTTCGGAGCGTCTCAGGGAGGAGGAAGCATCGCCGCCGCCCCTCGTTCTCTTCCACCCGGCACGCGCTCCGCCGGCCACCCGACGCCGACGGCTCTGCAGCCTGCCGCCCGCCAGCCAGCCTCCGGCCGGGCCCCACCCCCCTGCCCTCCCCCGGCGCGCGCGCACCGGGAGCCCGCCCGCCGCCGCCAGCCGCGCGCGATGTCCCGCGCACGCGTCAGCGAACGGTCGCGAGAGACCCGCCCGTGGCCCCCGTGTGTGGCGGGCAGAGCGGAAGGGGGCGGGTCTCCGGGCGCGCGGCGGCGGCTGCGGGCGCTCATTGATGCTTCCACTCACCCATTCATGAAAATGTGCGCTTGGCCAAGGGGAGTGCTAGTAGGTATCCAAAAGTGAGTTACAACAGATCGGTGTCTTCAAGGAACTAGCGGGAGAGGGACCAAGAGCAGGAAGGAGGCAAAATATACAACGAATTAATAAAATACTTGTGTGCGTGCCTTTTTATTGAGTGCTTGCCACTTTCACTTAGTCTTCACATCACACTTTGGAGGCGGGTCTGCTCATTCTCACTTACAGATAAGAAGACCGAGGTGAAATAACATGCATTCTGGCAACTCAGTGAACAAATTCGACAAGACACAAATTCTGGCTTTTCTGTCCCTTTCCACTGTTTCTTGCTGCTTCCAGATAGTAAGCTGGGATGTGCAAAATCCTGTAAAAGAGGAAGAAGTGATGGATTCCTTCTGGGGGAAAAGGAGGACAAAAAGTCTTCCGGAACGATTCCCATAGTTCTCCAGTGACAATGAAGTCATCATGTTATAACCCAGTCCAGCCTGCCCACAGCCAGTCCAGCTGTGGCCTAAGCAGCCTTCCTGTGACTCATCTGATCAGCAACGTGGCTGTAGATCAGCACTGTCTGGCATCCTTCTGACTTCAGCTAGGCTGACACCACGTATTTTTCCCTAGTTCTTACTCTGAATGCTGCACCCATTTTTCCTGGGTCTCCTCCCTTAACCCTTCCAGAGAAATAATAACAGCTAATATCATAGAGTGCCTACTGGACCTATAGACACTGCATTCATTTCATACATGCAAACAACAGGTAAGCTATGTTTTTTCCAATTTACAGTTGAGAAACTGAGGCTCAAGTTATACAACATGCTAAATATGATATAGCTAATAAATGGAAGGTCAGGATTCAAACCAATATCCGTCAAATACCAGAGCCTACCAACACAACCGATGTACTCTACAGCCTATTACCAGTCTTCTGTATCACCTGTTTCAATTCTTCACTACCATCCATCTGGTTGCCTCAATCAGAAACCTGGAAGTCATCCTAGACTCCTTCCTTACCTTCTTGCCCCCACATATAATTAATGGACAAGTCCTATTGCTTCTGTAACCTTACTATTTCTTCAGTCTACTTCATCTTTCCATCCCACTAGCACCACCTCAGCTCAAGTCTTATCTTCTCTCACCTTCTTGACTAGGTAAGCTTTCTAACTGGTTCATCTACATCCACTCTCTTCCTCTTCAAATCATCCTCCAAAAGGCCTTTACAAGAATCTTCATATAACATGTTAACCTAAATTTACTATGGTTGACAAGGCCATCCAAAATCTGGTCTCTACCTACCTTACCTTCTATTAATCCCAACTATATAGAATTGTATTAGCTGTTTATAGTTCCCTGCATGTACAGGGTCTGCAACATTCTTAGTCCAAACAATAGAAACAAACTCTGACCATCCTAAGCCTAAGGGGGAATTTATTGAAAAGCTATACAGAGGGGCTCACAGAACTGAATAGAGATTAGAGAAGCAGGCATATGAAACTCAGGAAACAAGGAGACTCTACAGACTACAAAATCAGGGACAATTTCAGGACATTGCTGTCACCACCATTCTCACACCACCACCAGACAATATGCTATGTTGCTGCCACCCACCTCTGCAAAGGGATTCTAACTTCTTTGTAATTAAATCATCACTCCAAATTCACAGTCTCTCGCAAGAGAATCCACTGACTCAGACTTGGTAACCTAGGAATCAGAACTCCATCCTAACTTTTCATCTTCCATTATTGGGACTAGGGAAGTCAGTGTGGCACACAGATTCTAAGGTAGCCCTTATGATCTACTCCCTCCCCAGTATTTATGCCTCTGTGTAATTCCCCTCTTCTTGAGTATAGGTAGGATATGTGACTTGCTTCTAATTAATAAATTATATAGTAAAGGTGATATCATATCACTCTATTATTGCATTACATTATATAAGATTCTGTCTTGCTAGCAGACTCACTATCACTCTCTTTATGGCCTTGAAGAAACAAGGTACTATGTTCTGAACTGCCCTTGGAGAGGGCCATGTGGCAGGACATTGCAGGCAACCTCTAGGAGCTAGGGACAGCCTCTCATCCAAGAGCCAGCAAAAAACAATAACAAAAAACCCAAAGTGTTAAGTCCTACAACCATAAGGAAATTAATTCTGCCAACAACCTGAATGAGCTTGGAAATAGATCCTTCTCCAGGTAAAAACATAGCTCAGCCATACCTGGACTCCTGATCTACAGAAACTGTGAGATAAGTGTGTGTTATTTCAAGCTGATAAGTTTGTGGTAATGTATTACACAGTAATAGAAAATAAAAACAGCCAGATACTCACTTCCTCAGCCTTTCAACTGCCAGAGATGGCCACATGACACATTCTGGCCTGGATCCACGCTCATCCCTTCTTCCCCAGTTTAATAAATAACAAGCCTTTTTTTTTTTTCAGTTGCTCAAGCCAAAATCTCAGAATGATCTTTGAGTCTTCTCTTTCTCGTGTCATCATTCCACTACTAAATCTTATGCAAATTAAGAGGCTATTACAATTATTTGGAAGAAAAGTGATGATTGATAACAAGTATTATGAAAGTGGTAGCAGCGATGGAAGAAAGTAGATGGATTTTAGAGAGACTCAGAAAGTAGAAATAGGACCTGTTGTCTGCATCTAGGTGGAGAGAAAGAGAAGGAACTTGAGAATGATTTCCAAGTTTTTGGCTTAGGTAACTGAGACAGGAAACAATGAAGAAGAATTGTGAAGGAGATTGTGATTAATTGTTTTAGATGTGTTTGCTCTTAGTTGCCAGTGAGATACTCAAGTAAAGATGTTCAATGAGCTATCGATTAAATTGATTTAGAGCTCAGGTCTGAGAGCTACCAGTATTTAGATGTGTAACTAACATAAACTGTTCCGTAATCTTAGAGTATAAATGTGATGACATCATTTTTCTTTTTTCTAGTTAGTCACCCAGGCCCCTCCTGTCACATTATCAGAAAGGCTGGTATCTCTTTAGTTATCTAAAAACTCCAAGGTTCTTTGTTATATTTTTTAAAAAGCCAAAATTTGTGGCTTAAAATAGCAATCATCAATTTAGTTGATACTTTAGTGGGTCAACTGGGTGGTTCTTATGGCCTGAGCCAGTTTAGCTGGTCACTGCCAGGCTTGCAAACTCACCTGCAGTCGGCTTAGGACTGGCTGGTGGCTACATAATCTAGAATGGCCTTTCTCAGTGTCTGGCAAGTGGTCTAGCAATGACAGCAACAAAGTTGTGTATATCTTAACCAGCAGACTAGCTTACACTTCACATGACAACAGTGGCAAGGGTCCCAAGAGCAGAAAAACACAGCAAGCCTCGATGTGAGAGTATTCTTTCTTGTTTTTAATCCTTACCTGAGGATGTATATTGATTGATTTGAGAGAGAGAGAAACATCAATCAGTTGTGTCCCATACCATGTCCCAACCAGGGACTGAACATGCAACCTAGGCATGGGCCCTCACTGGGGATTGAACGTGCAACCCTTTGGTGTGTGGGGCAACGTTCCAACCAACTGAGCCACCCAGGCAGAGCAAGAGCGGTTTTTAAGTCTTTCTTGGTGAAACATTAACTATTGTGTCATTGCCTAAGCAAGTCATAAGTCACAAAGCAAGTCATTGCCAAAGCAAGTCAGTGTGGGAGGGGACTAAAGTTACATGGAAAGAAGAAATAGATTCATATGGGGGAGAATTTGTGGCTATCTCTGCAGTATACTCCAGGAAGTCCAACTTCCATAGCCTAGTCCAGTGAAAATTAGATTAGTTCATTAGCATCATTCCTTCCCCGGACCATGTTATGAACTGGAAGTTTGTATCCCTGCAAATTTATATTGAAGCCCCAATCCCCCAGTGTAACTATATTTGGAGATGGAGCCTCTAAGGAATTAAGGTTAAATGAAGTCATAAGGGTGAGATCCTGATCCAATAGGATTATTATCCTTATAAGATGAGACACCAGAGAACACTTACTCCTTACCCCACCCCCTGCCCCAGGCACACATGCCCCATCAAAGGCCATGTGACTACAGTGTGAGAAAATGGCTGTCTGCAAGCCAGAAACAGAGATCTTAACCAAAACCAAATGGGCAGGATTCTTGATCTTGGACATTTAGCCTCTAGAACTGCAAGAAAATAAATTTCTGTTGTTTAAGCCACACAGTCTATGTTATTTTGTTATGGCAGCCCAGGCAGACTAAAACAGACAACATAACAAGGTCCTCCCAATCCAAACAAGGGTTTTTGAGGGAAGAAAACCCCATTTCCTCAGGCCACAGTCAGCCAAAGAAGCCCAGGTCAGAGTTCCCTCAACTGAAGCTCTTGTCCTGTACCTTTTCAGGTACCATTCATAGCCCTGTCACTTGCCAGAGAAACAAGCAGTCCCAGGGTAAGTTTCCCAAGGATCCCACATCCTAGGGACCTGCAGTTCTTCCCTTTAAACATTCAAAATAGAGAGGGTCCCTTGGTGATGATTGCTTGCTAATCCTCCTAATGGAGAATACTCTGTGTTTCTAGGGGACTGGGGAATGTACACACCCTCTTGGTGGAGGTTGCTTTCAGTGATGCGAGCGAGCATGCTCAACTCTTGTATGAAAGAGCACCTACTCTTGTAGGTGATTCAAAGGGGCCCACATTTCTAAGAGTCAGCTTCAAGGATTCCTCGTTACAATCATGACAAAAACAGATACTTGTCTCCCAATATCCATTCTCCCTTTTTTTATTGCTGGACACATGACCACCTAGAATAAAGATAATTCCCAGCCTTTTAGGGGGCTAAGTATAGCCATGTGACTAAGCTCTGACCAGTGAGATGTGAGCATGAGTGATGACTGCAACTTTTAATTATGTTCTTTTTTAATTTTTTTATTGTTCAATTATAGTTGTCCCCACTTTCCCCCACTACTCTCCCCTGCCCTACCCACCCCCCATCTTCCACATTCAATCCTCCCCACCCACCCCACCCCACCCCACCCCCATTGTCTTTGTCCATGGGTCCTTTATACATGTTCCTTGATTTGACCCTTCCCTTTCTTTCCCCATTATCCTCCTCCCTCCTCCCCTCTAGTTTTGTTATGTTCTTAAAGAGAAAAAGTATGTCTACCCTTTCTTCTTCTCTCCCCTTCCTCTAGCCTGCTGCTTGAAAAATGTTCATGTTAGAAACTTACCTTGGACCACAGGGTTGAGGAATCCTCCTGGGGTGGCAATGCAACAATGTAGAAAATTCTAAGATGAGCTCATAGTGCAGAGCTACCATCCTTGCCCTCTATACTATTACATAAGAGAGAACTACACTTCTATCTTATTTAAGCCACTATAATTTTGGGTGTCTGTTACATGTAACCAAACCTCCATCGTTATCACTTAAAATGGTGATTTCTAATAGCTGTTTTATGAGAGAAGCTGATAGCTCACAAATGTAATCTTTGGCAGGGCATTGGCTCCAAATGGAAACTGAATCCATATTAAATATATTAAAATACATTTGGCATCTCAGGAAAATCAGTAATCTCAAGGAAGTCCAAAAATAAAAGCATAGCTGGCCTCAGGGAATTTGGAAGTGGAATCATCTCTAGGATCCTCAGCAGTAAAAGTTTAGGACATTTTATTCTATGCTGTCATTACCATGACTAAGCTTCTCTCTTGATCTCTAATTCATTTGTCTTTTTGCTTTTCCTCCCAGAATTAACAAGTTTATTTGCCCTCTGGTCTGTATTATTGCTTCATATCATCACTCCTGCCTACCAATATTTTCTGCTTAGCCAAAACTTTGTCTCTGATCTTATCTTGCCTCCTTTCTACTAATTGATCTCTCTATGCAATTTAAAACTTCATTTCTTTTTTCTAATTCATTCCCCACTTCCTAATTCATTTACCTAAGGATGAGAAGCTAATTGGCCAAACTTTAACAGTTGAGTTACTTTAATAGCTGCTGGGTTACCTACACATTAGTCAGCAGTACTTTCCAGGTCCAATCAGCATTGTCTAGAAATTTGAAAGATGGTATCAAGTGGTACAAAATATGACTGCCTTGGACCATTGCTAGGGCTGTAAGGAAAGGGAGAATTTTCCGTACAGGAGGATGGTAGACTTCTCTGGAACCATGAGTAACATGTCTTGGATAGATATATTGGAGGGGAATAAAAGTGGAGAGCAGAAACCACCTAGGAGTCTATTACAAAAGAATAAGTAAAAATGATCAGGTATTTGTCAGAGTCATACAGTAGTAAGACTAGACAAAATGTACAGATTGAAGAAATATTTAAGATGTAGAATATACAGGACTTCATGATTATTAGCCAGATAGGGGAAATGAGCAAATGGGAGGGGTCAGGGATAATCTTCAGGAATCTGGCTTAAATAACCAAGGGGATGCTATTGTCTTTCACTGCCCTAGAGAATACAAAAGGAAGAGCAGGTTTCATAATTGCATTTGCTCATTTATTCACACAGTCAAGAAGTATGGATTTACCCTTACATGGAGGAGAAATATTGACAAATGCATTCACTGGACATTACAAAAAGTACAATATTGAGACATGTTGATTTTGTGGTGCCTATGAGATATACCAGATGAAGGTATGGGCCTGAAGTCCAGGAAATGCTCACAGCCTGACATATATGTGACAGAATAAAAATTACTAACAAGCAAATGTTCACAACTTTCTCTCCCACCCTGGAGTCTTCCCCTGGTCAAGGCAGTTCCATGGATGCCAGACTGCTTCTTTGGACTTTGAAAATGCAGGATAAGGAGAATGAGAAATAGGAAGAACACAGGCATACCTTAGAGATATTGTTAGTTCAGTTCTAGGCCACCCCAATAAAGCAAATATCTCAATTGTTACCTAAATTTTTTCAGAGGCTATACACCAGAAAAGGGGCTGATAATGCCAGCATTACATTATGAGTTTATTAAGGAAATTTACACAAGAGGTGTGTCTCCGGTGGCAGTAAGAGGATATAGATATCCTCTGTGTCACATGGCAGATGCCAAGGGGTTCTATAGGGCAGAGGAGGCTGGATAGGGATACTGGGGCATGACCCTCCCAGATAAGGAGAAAACAACTTACTTGCTTGCCCAGAGGTGGGGCAATGGTCTGTTCCAGGAACCAGCACAAAACAGCACACTGTGGGGCATAAGGGAAGGTTCACCAGATAGTCTCTGAGACCATTTTGGGGAAGCAATCTCTGTTCTGGGCAGGATCTAGCTGGCAGTCTAGCAGTGGCCACACCATGGAACAATCTACTCCACACTAATTTTCAGAGGTTTCCCAGTGCATATAAAAGTTATGTTTACACTATACTGTAGTCAATTAAGTATGCAATACCATTATGTCTAAAAAACAAAGTACATACACCTTAATTTTAAAATACTTTATTGCTGCCCTGGCTGGTGAGGCTCAGGGGATTGGGTGCTGGCCTGTGAACCAAAGGGTTGCTGGTTGTATTCCCAATCAGGGTACATACCTGGGTTGCAGACCAGACCCCCAGTAGGGGGCACGCAAGAGGCAACCACACATTGATGTTTCTCTCCCTCTTTTTCTCCCTCCCTTCCTCTCTCTCTAAAAATAAATAAAATCTAAAAAAAAAAAATTGTAGCCTATAATAGCAATCAATGGCAAATAAAATAAGAAAATCTATTTAATCCTGACACTCATATTTTGTTGTTAAAGTTTTATAATTTTGCGGTTAGATTTTTAAAAATTGGAATAGTTTTGGAGACATCTTTGTAGACTTCACCATTTTTTTAAAGGATGGTAGGAAACTGGGTATCGATTTACACTGGTTTTTTTTTTAGATTTTATTTATTTATTTTTAAAGAGAGAGAAAGGAAGCAGGGAACAAATAGAGGGAGAGAATCATAAATTTGTGGTTGCCTCTCACGCACCCCCAACTGGGGACCTAGCCCACAACCCCGGCATATGCCCTGACTGGGAATCGAACCGGTGATCTCTCAGTTCACAGGCTCGTGCACAATCCACTGAGCCACACCAGCCAGGGCTCTTTTCTTAAAAATATTTTTATTGATTCTAGAGAGAGAGGAATGGAGAGAGACAGAGAGAGAAACATGGACATGAGAGAGAAATATCAGTCAGCCACTCTCCATAGGATGACTGACCAGGAACTGAACCCACAGCTTCTCATGTAAGAGATGATGCTCCAACCAACTGAGCCACAGCGGCAAGGGCCATGCAGGTTACATTTCTAAAGTTTTCTAACCTAGTTATTTTGGGTTAATGGGAAGGGTATTGGGGAATCTCTGCTTCAGGCAGCATCTCCAACATTGGCTGTCTTTTTCAGGGTTCTAGGTCTCACCAGTCCCTTCCTTCCTATCTCAGCTCCCACAGGGCACTTCTTCCCTCTGTGGTTTCAATTCCCACTCAGTGATCCCAGCTCATGATCTCCATCAACACCACCTCCTCCTCTGATTCTCCAGCTTAGGAATGGTAGAAATTTCCTGCTCCTGCTAATTTCGGAGTTGCTTCCCCAATTCCTATTTCACTTACAACCTGCTTATACTTAGTTCCCTGTTACTACGGGCATGGGCTCTATTTCTCTGACTAGACCCTGACGGATTAACATAAATAGCATGTATAAACCATGAGAATTAGTTCCACTCAATCATCCATCAAAGGCAAGAAAGAAGAGCATTGAGACTGAAGAGTTCCCAGAGCAGTGAGTTAGATGAGATTTTTTGTACATGGTTTTTCTACAGAATCCCAGCAAGGGGGCTAGCTCCCCTAATATGCATCGTTCTTCCTCAGTATTCCATCATAAATTCTATAATCATCTGTTGAATGTCCATTCATGCTACATCCTGAGGGAGACACAAAAATGACCTAGACATGACACTTGCCTAGGATCAAGGATCTTAGAGTCTAGTATAAGAAATAAAACATGTACAAGTGATCAGAAATAGGCAACATTTGTTCTGTAAGGATTCAAGGGAAGGAAGGATCAGTTCTAGCTATGCATTCAGGAAGCACCTCAAGAAGGAGGTGACCTTTGTACAAAACCTTGAACTACTTTGGTATTGAGAGATCATGGATGGAACAGCATGAACAAAAGAGAGGACTTGGGAAATGCAGGTGGTTTATAGTGAATGGTAAGTATTTTAATTTCACTAGTGCATTATGTGAATAGAAATGATGACAATATAGATGGAAAGGCAGTAAGTAAGTCTAGGAAACCCTTTGAATACCAAGCTTCAGGATGTAGACTCCAGACACTGGGCCACGGGTTGGCAAACTACAGACCACAGGCCAAATCTGCTTGCTGCCTATTTTTGTTAGGCCCAGGTCACAGAACAACATTTGCAATCTATGTAAAGATAGAAAACGCTAATGTTTGAACCCCAAATTAAGTAAAATGTTATCTTCTATCAAAAAAGAATTCTATTCTTCTCATGAGTATTGTTTTATTCCCTTGCCTGAAGAGTTTAATGAGCATCTTTATAACTATTGAATTCTTTATCCAGTAAGACAGCTTACCTCCGTTTCACTTAGTTCTTTTTCTGGGGTTTTATCTTTTTTGTTTGTTTTTTGAAACATATTGTTTTGTCTCCTCATTTGTTTGTTTCTATGTATTAGGTAGTTCAGCTACATCTCCTGGTGGTGAAAAAAAAATGGCCTTCTTTAGAAGGTGTCCTATGGGGCTCAGTGGTGAAATCCCTTTTTGACAGCAGAGTGAGGTGCTCCGGGTGTTCCCTGGATGGACTAGTGTGGCCTCCTGTTGTGGTTGGACCATGACTGCTACAGATACACTGTCAGGAGAGGCTGGTCTCTTGCTCAGCTGGCTGTGAGACCCAGCTGCAACTGTGGCAGACACACTGCTGTGTGCTGGTGCCAACTAAGGCTGCTTACCAGGTGTAACAGCCACTTTGCAGGGGTACCAGGTGGGTAGGTCCCCAGGGAACTGCCAGGGCAGGGTGAACAGTGTTAGCAGGGTTTGTGGAGAATGTCAGAAATGGCATCTGCCCGCATCAGATAAGCTAGGTGGAAGGAGAGTGAAGAAGGGGGGACAAATGGCACCCATTAACACTTCTGACTCAGGAGAAAGTATTAACAGACTCCTGTCCTTCCAGCACACACCCTAAAATTAGTCAAAGTTACCACCTTCATGTATGACCCAGGTGCTTTTCAAACTGCTTCCTCTGTGCCAGGACTCAGAAAAAAGCTCAGTCTTGGTTTTCAACAGCCATTTGGCTCTCCCAGATGTAAGCCCCGCTGGTTTTCAAAGCCAGATATTATGGGGCTCCTCTTCCTGGTGCAGGCCCCCCAGCTGGGGCTCAGATCCCTCGGCTCTTGGGGGGTGGAGAGAACTCTGCCATTGATATTCCCCCCCCACCTGTGGGTCACTAGAGGGGAAATGGGCAGTAGGGAGTGTCTTGACTAGACTTAGTCTTTGTCCCTCCTACCCACCTCACTGTGGTTTTTTCTTTACATCTGTAATTGCAGAAATTTGTTCTGCTAGTCTTTCCTCAGGTTGTTATCAGAGATAGTTGCTCTATATATAGTTGTCATTTAAGTGTCAATGAGTGGAGATGCGATCAGGATTTTCCTACTCTGCCACCTTGAACTTGAAGCCATGAGCCTTGCTCTTGAATGCCAATTTACTTCATCGATGCAACTTTGTTCCTTTCAGTTGGCACAGTGCCCAGGCAACAAACGTGTCTCCTGATTGCTGAATTACTGGCACCCTTATGAGTTTTTCTTTTAAGTACTCAGTTATTATTATATTTTTAATTTTGTCAATAAAAAGTTTGTGGAAATTTGTTTTCTCTGTTCTTATATAAACACCTGCAAAATGTTGTTAGCTTCCCCTCTTGGCCCACAAAGCCTAAAATATATACTCTGATTCTTTAAAGAAAAAGTTCAGGGGGAGTGGTGGGGGGTAAATGCAGACAACTGTAATTGAACAACAATAAAATAATTTTAAAAAAAGAAAGAGAGAAAAAAGTTCAGCCCTGGTTGGTTGGCTCAGTGGGTTGAGTGCTGGCCTGTGGACTGAAATATTGCTGGTTCAATTCCCAGTCAAGGGCATATGCCTGTGTTGTGCACCAGGTCCCTAGTTGGGGGCTTGTGAGAAGCAAATGATATATGTTTCTCTCACTTTCTTTCTCCTTCCTTTCCCCTCTCTCTGAAATAAATAAATAAAACCTTTTAAAAACTAAATAAATAAAAGAAAGAAAAAAGAAAAAGTTCATTAACCTCTGCATTAGCAGGTAAAGTAGCCAGGCTCAGCAATGTGCTTTGGGACATCTGGTAGCATTTGCATAATCATTCCAAGCAAAATGGAAATCTGTGGCAGAGAGATTAGTGAGGACCCCAATACAGTAATCCAGGAGAGAGACAATGAGGACCGTATTAGTCAAAACTTAATCTGGTTACAAGTGACCAAACCTAATGCAACCAGATAAGCAAAAGTAAACATGGAAATACTACTATTAGTTGTCTATCTGATATCAATAAAAAAAAATTAAGGTTTTATTTTATTTTTCTTTTTTAAATTTTATTTTAATTGTTCTTGTATCATTTTCTGCCTTTTACTCCCATCCCAGCCCACCACCCCAGTCCTCCCCATCTTCCTCCCATTTCCATCCCCCCTAGTTTTTGTCCATGTGTCCTTTACACTTGTTCCTGTAAACCCTTCCCCTTTTCCCCCTGAAATTCCCTCCCCTCTCCCCTCTGGTAACTGTCAGCCTGTTCTCAATTTCGGTGTCATTGGTTATATTTTGCTTGTTTGTTTTGTTGTTTAGGTTCCTGTTAAAAGTGAGATCATATGGTATTTGTCTTTCACCACCTGGCTTATTTCGCTTAGCATAATGCTTTCCAGTTTCATCCATGCTGTTGCAAAGGGTAGGAGCTCCTTCTTTCTTTCTGCTGCATAGAATCAATAAAAAAAAATTTTAAGGTTTTAAATGTTTACAAATATATTTATATGTACAGAAAATTGTATACCCTGATACTTTTTTTGTCATTGTACATTGAACATTTTACATGTCATTAAGTCATCCTCCAAAACATTGAATGGCGGTTTGATAATCTGCTGTTCAAATAATGTACAATTATTTACTCAACCATCTCCTTATCTGTAAAGCTATGATAAGTTTGGATGCAAGTTATTGAAACCTACTCAAGGAAGCTAAAGGGAAAATTAAAGCTGTTAGAAGGATCCTGGAGTGTTCCATAGACTAAAGAGCAAGGAGTATCAAAAGTTACTAGAATGTGCAATGAAATGTTCCCAGTAATACTTTGATCTCTCTCTTGTCTGCTTCTCCCCACATCTCTGCCTCATACTCCTCTCTGTCCATTGGCATTCTATGCCCTGCAGTCCACATGGAGGTTAATGGTCTGACACAGTTCCTGAATTTTTACACTCATTCCCTTCTAGATACCAGCCCAAACTAAACTGGAATTCCTAGTAAGAAAGACAATATAATTGACTTAGTTTGGTCAGGTGTCTACTCTGGTCCAATCAACAGTGGCCAATGGATCAAGGTCCCACTTGAGGCTGGAGTAAGGAAAGTGATGACACGAATAGGTCTTTCTGTTATCAGAGAAGGGTGAATCATTGCAAGCTGAGAAGATACCCCCAGAAATGTCTACTGTTGCCTCCATATGTCAATTTCCCTTCCTGGAATGGCCAGGCAAGTGAATTATCACGTCAAATGGCATGGGCATTTTACCTCCAATTTGCTTTCCAGAAAGAGCATCAACCTACATTTTCACCTACAGTGACTGGGAGTTCCTGTTTGCTGGCATTCTGCTAATTCTAAAGAAATGGAGGCTCAGACATTTCCTTATTTTGAAAAGGAAAAAGTGGTGTCTCAATGTTATTTTAATTTTTTTTATCACTAGTGGGCTGAGCATTTTCTTAGGTGTTTATGGACTAACACCTTCTGGACAGGGCAAAGCCACTGCCTTGAGAGCCTCTCCTTGGTGAGGTAGTGAGGATTCTCCCCAATGGGGCTGAGGAATAAGGCTTTCTAATGGACAGATGAATGGATAGGGCCTCAGGAGCTGTTATGTAAGTATCTGCATTTCTTCCAGGCTGCCCATGCCTGCTGGCCAGCCACTACTGGCTCCTGCCTGGTTCCCCTCCCTCTTGCCAGCAGTTCTTCCATCCTCCTGTCCTCCCTAAGGGCTGTGTTTGAATAGAAGTTCCAGGCTGTCCAGGTCTCCCAGCTCCGTCTTCTGGAAAGTAAGTGTTTGTAGAGCAAGTTCAGAAGTCCCCATTAGCAGGAGTCAACACCGTGGCAATCTGTACTGTAGCTCAGAAATTGGATATATATAGTACAAGATCCAGCTACCTGGAGAATTTAGCTGTATTGTCTTGCAGATTGAGCATGCAAATGTGAAAACTGAAGTTTCATTCACCTGACCAGTGTCTCTCAGCAATGTTTCACTCCTTTCACCTACAGCTTCCAGTGCACAATTCTGTCATTGTATTTGGTATATTGTGTTATTATTGTCTGTGCTAGTGTCCTTTTCCTCCACAAAGTATCAACTCCTTGAGGACAGAAACTATGTCTGTCTTATTCATTTCTGTGTCTTCAGTTCTATGAAACTCCTCTACTAGACTATCTCTGCCAATATTTCATCAGAACTCTCTGGCTGAAGAAATAAAAACTAGAGACTATAGGTAGAGTAGGGGCCCAAGAAGGACCATTTGTTATCTGAAAAGCTAATGAACAAAAAGATTTTCCAATGAGGACTGAATTTACAAGACTTATGGTTGAAGGGAAACTAACATTTTCTAAGTACCTACTAAGTACGAGGCATTTGTATTATTCAGTACTTTCATTCACTTGGTTTCTTGCCTATAGCTGTCAGCTCTCTGTGCTGTAAGAAAGATGGTAGCCAGCATCTCCAGGCTTACATTATCTTAGATAAGAACCTGCAACCGAAAAGAGAGAGGGCTTCTCTCCACAGTTTATAAATTAAGCCAAGAAATGATTCTGATTAACTCTACTTTGGTCACATGTCCCCTGTGGGTCAACCACTGAACCAGGCAGATGGACTACTATTATAGGCAAAGGATGTGTTATGTGTCACATGACAAGAGAAACAAGTTTTGTTACTCAAAGAAGAGAAATGGAAAAACTTGCTGGACAGCCAAGATTTGGACAAAAAGATTTAGTTATCAGGATAAAAAGGATTGGAACAATTGTCTACCTTGTGAATCTCTCCTCTAACACTGTACTATAAGTACTGCCTTCTTGTGCCCTAAGGGGATGGAATCAAAAATCTTATAAGAGGCCTTTTTAGTTTTCTAGTTGAGAGAGAACATGCTTTTTTATTTTTTATCTTATTAATTTTATTTTATTATGCTATTACAGTTGTCCTGATTTTTCCTCCTCTACCCCCTTCTACCAAGCACCTCCTACTCCCTCAGGCAATCCCCCCACCATTGTTCATGTTCATGGGTCATGCATATAAGTTCTTTGGCTACTCCATTTTCTATATTGTACTTTGCATCCCCATGGCTATTCTGTAACTACCTATTTTTACTACTTAATCCCTTACATTGTTGCCCACTCTCCCCCTCCCCCTCTCATCTGGCACCCTTCCAGTAACTAACTGCTGTTCTCTTGCTGCTTTTCAGAGGCTCTCTTTATCTTTAACCCTTGTCCTTTTAATAATAATGTGTCTTGAAGTAGGCCTCTTTGCATCCATCATAATTGGGACTCTCTGTGCTTCCTGGACTTGCAGAAGTCTATTGCATATCTATTGCATGTCTATTTTCTTTACCAAATTAGGGAAGTTTACCTTCACTATTTTTTTCAGATAGATTTCTAATTTCCTGCTTTTTCTCTTGTCCTTCTGGCACCCCTATGAGGCGAATGTTGGACCTCTTAAAGTTGTCCCAGAGGCTGTTTATACTATCCTCATTTTTTTTATTCTTTTTTCTTCTTGTTGTTCTGTGTAGTTGTATTGTGTTTCCTTATAGAACATGCTTTTTTAGCCAAGCATTGAATACTGGGTCTAGTCTGAAATAATCCAGAGAACTGGATAGTCAGCACATCTGGGTGAAACTCCTCCCACTACTAGGTCTTCAGATAAGAAGTTTCAGGTTCAGGCAGAATCCATATCAGTCCCCAAGCAACTGGGTTGTTTTGAAACCAAAACACAGTCATACCTTATTTGTTTTGTCTTACTTAATTCCCAGTTCTCCTTCATTAAATGATGACTTGACCTTCAAACTCACTCTTCCTCTAGTTATTTCCTTCATTCACTTTTCAAAAGAGATCTGCAGTTGAAATTCATTCATTCATTTCTTCAAATATAGTTTCTTAAACACCTGCTATGTATCAGAACTATGCTGGGCACCTTAAAAACTTAAGAATAGAAGACCTGCAGGGGATTGGGCCCTGGCTGGGTGGCTCAGGTAGTTGAAGCATAATCCCATACACCAAAAGGTTGTGGGTTGTATCCCTAGTCAGGGCACATACCTAGGTTCTGGGTTCACTCCCTGGTTGGAACTGTTACAGGAGGCAATGGATTTATGTTTCTCTCTCACACCAATGTTTCTTTTTCTTTCCTTTCCTCTCTCTCTAAAATCAATAAATATATCCTTGGGTGAGGAGGAGGAAGGGGAGGAGGAGGAGAAGAAGGAGGAGGAGGAAGAGAAGGAGAAGCAGAAGAAGCAGGAGAAGGAGGAAGAGGGGGAGAAGAAGAAGAAGAAGAAGAAGAAGAAGAAGAAGAAGAAGAGGAGGAGGAGGAGGAGGAGGAGGAGGACCTACAGTGTCTTCATCTGACCTGATGAAGCTTTCTACTGAGTAATTTCAGACTCTTCATGAATCCCAGGTCTGCAGAACACTGAACAAAGCAGGTGTGACTTACCAGGTGTGGTTTCCAAGTGTCCCCTTTCAGACTCAGTCACAAAATATATAGGACACTTCCTCTACTCTGTTCTGTTGTCAGGGAAAGTGATAAATTCAATTTCCCCAGGCTTGAGTAAGCCACTCCTCAGTTACAATACATTCTGAGTAATAATGCTCATAACAGTTAAGAGGTCTCAGGTGCTTTTAAATGGGGCATATAGCACTCTCTACTATCTCTCTAGAATTCGGTACAAACTCTCAAGCCTGCCCTTGCTGTTTGTATGACAGGGGTACAAATAACACTAGTTGACCAGCCATGTCTTTTTGGGTGAAACCTTCAACCTGTCACAACCTTATAAGGACACAGTCTTTACCAAGAGTTGCCATAGTTTCCTGCTTCAACAGTGCTTGAATGGAACCCTGCACTCAACCCCAATCCCAGCCAGCTACCCAAATCCATCCTTTTGCCACCTGCTCACAGCACCCTCAGACCACCCCAAGGTCCTTGCCACCACTCCAGCACACTACAAAGCCACCCATCCTCAGCCGCACATCATGATGACCATGCCCACCTTGCAGGTGCACCAAAATTACCACAGGACTCAGAGGCCATCATCAACTACCAGATCAACCTGAAGCTCTACACTTCCTACATCTACCTGTCTGTGTCTTACTACTTTGACCACGATGATGTAGTTTTGAAGAACTTTGCCAAATATTTTCTTCACCAATCTCATGAGGAGAGGGAATGGACTGAGAAACTGATGAAGCTGCAGAACCAATGAAGTGGCCAAATCTTCCTTCAGGATATCAAGAAACCAGACCGTGATGACTGGGAGAATGGGCTGAATGCAAAAGAGTGTGCATTACACTTGGAAAAAAGTGTAAATCAGTCACTACTGGACTTGTGCAAACTGACCATTGAAAAAATGACCCTCATTTATGTGACTTCATTGAGACTCAGGACCTGGAGAGCAGGTGAAATCCATCAAAGAATTGGGTGACCACATAACCAACCTGCACAGGGTGGTGGCCCCTGAAAATGGTGTGCCAGAGGATCTCTTTGGCAAGCACACTCTGGGAGACAGTAAAGAGAGCTAAACCTTAGGCTGCCTTCCTACAGCCACAGGAGTGACTTCCTGCTCACCAAAGCAGTACGTGCATGTGGGAACTACCTTCACCTTTTCTACAATTTGTACCAAATCATCCACTTATGTCTTTCATTTGTACCACTCATTCAAATAAAGTAATTTGGTACCCTCAAAAATACCTCATAAGGGTAGAAAAGGGTAGATTACTTCATGTGCTACAAGAAAAAATCTTCCCAAGAGCCTTGGTATGAAAGAAAGTCTAAATAGGCAGAAATGCTGAGACCACTGAAGTTTTGCTTAGAAAATCCAAGCATTTGGTCAGTGATTGTGAGGGGAAACTGAGATAAACCTACAAGCAAGTCAAAGGTAATAGCCAGAGTAGCCAATGGCCATTGTATGCAGAACTGGCAGCGAGGCTGGGCCAAGAAGAAAAAGCAGACATCTGATTGAGATCTCACCTTGTGTAAGTCTCTATCGCTTATACATAAACTGAAATTATATTTTGTATTAATTAAATAGATATACTGATAGAGGCAGCAAGTTTGGAAAGTAATAATCACTCCAGCAACTCCAGGTCAAGTGGAGGCATAGGTAGAAACGCTTCACCTCCTCGAGCAACCACAAAAAAGAATTACCACTAAATCTCAAAACAAATAACACACAGAATTGTCAGAAAATCAAACTGTATAGACGTCCTACAGCCAAGGGTTTAAAGAAGGCAAATACATCTAGAAGGGTAGGAGTGGTGGAGGCACCGAGATGGGGCAAAGAGTTGATGATGCCATGTAGCACAGAGAGGCAGTGGCAGGTATGGGATGGGCATGGGTGGTCCCTCATTCACATGTGGTAGATAAAAATCAGGATGGATACCTTGGAAGTGAATGATCTCAGCCCCCAGAAAGACTGCACAGCCCAGGGTTCCAGCACTAGGAAGATAAATCCCCATAACTTCAGGCTGAAAAAACCAGTGGGGGTTGGGGGCAGCAAAAAAAACTGCTGGATTTTCAGAAAACTTCACTTAAAGGGCCTGCACAAACAAAAGCAAACTAAGCAAACAATAGAACAGGAACAGAAACACAGAAATGGAGATCACATGGAGGGTTTGCAACAGGGGAGTGGGAGGAGAAGAGAGGGGAAAAAGGTACAGAGAATAAGTAGCATAGATGGTGGGTAGAAAATACACAGGGGAGGGCAAGAATAGTGTGGGAAAAGTAGAAGCTAAAGAACTTATGACACATGGACATGAATTAAAGGGGGGAATGTGGGTGGGAGGGGGTGTGCAGAGTGGAGGGGAATGATAGGGGAGAAATGGGACAACTGTGATAGCATAATCAATAAAATATATTTTTTAAAAAAGGGCCTGCACAATCTTAAAATGTATGCAAACCCACCCATTCTGGGATTCAACACCAGGGCAACAGTGGGAAGGGCACCAGTCGTATATGGGGAGTGGGTGAAGTGACTGGAAATGGAGTGAGTGTCAAGCAAACTCCCAGAAGCCAGGCAATGGCACAGTCCCTTCTCCAAACCCTCCCCTCACAGAGAATCACAAAGAGGTGAAGCAAGTGGCCCTGCCATGGCAATTACCTAAGGCTCTGCCCCACACAATTTACAGGTGCCTTTTAGAGAGTCAAAGCAGCTCTACCTAACACACAGAAACAAACACAGGGAGGCTGCCAAATTGAGGTGACAAAGAAATATGGCCCAAATGAAAGAATAGAATAAAACCCCAGAAAAAGAATTTAATGAAATGGACATGGACAACCTATCAGATGCAGAGGTCAAAACACGGGTGATCATGCTCAGAGAACTCATTGAGTACGGCAACAACATAAAGGAAGAAATGAAGTTTACACTAAGTGAAATAAAGAAAAATCTAGCCCTGGCTGGTGTGGCTCAGCAGATCAAGCACTGGCCTGTGAACCAAAAAGTCACCAGTTCAATTCCCAGTCAGGGCACATGCCTGAGTTGTGGGCCAGGCACCCAGCTGGAGGGCCATGTGAGAGACAACCAATGTTTCTCTCACCCTCTTCCCCCTTCCTTCCCCTCTCTCTAAAAAATAGATAAGGAAAAAAACTTAAAAAAAGAAAACAGAAAAATCTACAGGGAACCAACAGTGAAGGGAAGGAAGCTGAGATTCAAATCAATGACTTGAAACATAAGGAAGAAATAAACATTCAACCAGAATAGAAAGAAGAAACAAGAATTCAAAAAACAAGGATAGTATAAGAAGACTCTAGAACATGTCCAAACATTCCCACATAGGGATTCCAGGGGAGAAGAGGAAGAGCAAGAAACTGAAAACTTATGAAAGAAAATTTGGCTAATTTGGTGAAGGAAATAGACAAACAAGTCCAGGAAGCAGAGAGGGTCCCAAAAAGTTGGACCCAAAGAGGAACACACCAAGATACATCATAACTGATATGCCAAAGATTAAAGATAAAGAGAATCTTAAAAGCAGTGAGAGAAAACCAGAGAGTTACCTACAAAGGAGTTCCCATAAGACTATCAGCTGATTTCTCAAAAGAAACCTTGCAGGCAAAGAAGGGACTGGAAAGAAGTATTCAAAGTGATGAAAACCAAGGACCTACAATCAAGATTACTCTGTCTAGCCAAGCTACCATTTAGAATGGAAGCGCAGACAAAGTGCTTCCCAGACAAGGTTCATCATCACTAAAAGAGTTCATCATCACCAAGCCCTTATTATATGAAACATTAAAGGGACTTATCTAAGAAAAAGATGACCAAAAATATAAACAAAAAAATGACAACAATCACAACTATCAACAACTAAAAACAAAAGCAAAAGCAAAAACAAATTAAGCAAACAATAGAACAGGAACAGAATCACAGAAATGGAGATCACATGGAGGATTATCACCATGGAGGGGGAAAATGGGGGAAAAGGTACAGGGAATAAGAAGCATAAATGGTAGGTAGAAACTAGACAGGGGTGAGGTTAAGAACAGTATGGGAAATGGAGAAGCCAAAGAACTTATATATGTGACCCGTGGACAAGAACTAAAGTAGGAGAATGATGATGGGAAGAAGGTATGGGGGAGGAGGGAGAATAACGGGAAGTAAAAACTGGGACAACTGTAATAGCAGAATCAATAAAATATATTTTTAAAAAGAACAAATTATCAAACCAGCCATCACTATAGGTGACTAGAGCTTAATCCCACAGAGAAATTTTGGGAAATTATGTAGAATACAGGTCTCAGAATTATTCCATGTTAAGGATGAGGAACTGGAGCACATGCGTACCAGTTCCCATCAGTCATTGGTTGAGAACTGCTCCAGGGGTTATTAATTTTTCCATCACCACCTGTCACTGTGCACTCAGCCTGCTACATGCATGGAGGGAGTGATCTTCAGGCAGAGATACAGATGCAGGTAGCTGTAAGTCTGTTAGTGACTACTTATGTGACAATGCCCAAAGGGTAAAAGCAGAGTACCAAAAGCATCTGCTGCCAAAGGGCTGGAGTATGGTATGCATCAAATCTTTGTGAGACTTGGGGCCAACTTGGAGAAGCTTCGTTCCCCTAGTAACAAATTTGAGGAGATGATAAGGCCCCTTTTTCCCTTTCTCTACTACAAATGACAGTGCCAAGGTTAGAGATGGAGGATGCTTATGTCTGCTGGAGAATTCTGGTGGAGGGTGTCAAGCAATGGGTAGGTTCCTTACAGAGATGGCTGAAGCATAAGAATATAAACAATTTTCTCTCAATTCATGTGAGATGCCTCTGAGTATTCCTTAGGATACCTGGGGAGACTTGTGAGGGGCACTGAGGTCCTTCATGGCCACTGGGGGCTAAGCATATTAAGATGGCTTCTTTCGAACCCATATTCTGTTTGCATAGAGCTGTGGTGAGCTTCCATGAGATAGCATATACAAAGGTGCCATATTGAACACAGAGGCAGATTCTATACAAGGCAACTTTTGTTACTTTTGTGATCTCAGTCAATGGAAAGGGTCATCAAAGACAGAAAGGCTACATCTCTCAGAATTCCAAGTCCTTCTTTACATAAAGTTTTTACATGTCTGCCTCAGATTTTTGGTAATAAAAGAGAATCAGAGCCAATCACTTTACCTACTTCATCTAGACCTTCTGACCTAAGGTATTTATGTTTGTGTATATTTGTGCACATGTGTGATGACATCAATATGTGTATCTCTGTGTATGTCCACAATGCACATGTAGAATGTGCACATGTTAGTATGTGTATATCTGTGCGCATGTGTATCACTCTGTGGGAGTTGAGGAGAGGTACCAATATTGCCCCATTCTCCTCTGTAACTTGCATCAAACACTGTGGTCTCTCCTTCAAAGCTGTCCTGTGATCCCGAATCTGGGAAATTAAAGAGGCAAATTATTCAGACAGCCCTTACTCTTGGGGCCAGCTGCAATGAGACTAAGTGGTGGGCTAAATAGATGATTGATAATCCAGCCAGGAACAGCCCAGGCCAGAGTCTAAAGAGCATAGGTATGAGCATGAGCAGGGGGAAGCAGGGTCAGGAAATGGAGGAAGCAGAAAAAGGTAAGGCCAGGAGTGGGATGGGACAGGTCAAAAACTGGAACCAAGAAACAAGAACTAAGAAGCCCTTTTCTATGATATGCTGGATCTAGATAATGATTTTCCAACCAATTATTGGACTGGCCCAGACTGGCCAGGCAGAACTACCTGCACAATCTCCATTCAATTCCAGCCCAAGCTGAAGCAGGGCCAAGTTACAAAATAAACTGTTTGGATGAAGGCAGAAATTCTGCTTGGCTTCCCTGGGACCCAACACAGCAGCCTGATTCTGAGCAGATACACGCTCCATGTGCAGGAAATCCACTAGCCACTTTGGCCATACAGGAAGCAATCATCCTTACAATAACAATGGTGTATGTTTTCACAGGGACAAATAGTTTATGAGGCCCTTTAACTGTATTGTCTCATTTGAGCCTTATATGGGCCCTTTGGAGACATTGTCATATGCATTTTATAGATGAAATGATGTAGGTTTAGAGCTGAAGAACGTTCCTGTGATCATGTAACTAGTTAGTAACATATCTAGAACTGCAATTCAAGTTTGTCACCCAAACTAGAAAATTTTGTCTCTTCTGTTTCCTTTCCTAAATTGGTGTCCTTGGTGTTCCCTTCCTGGATACATATACTGTAGAGGCCTCTGGAAAAATAAGGGTCCACTCCATTGGGCCCTATAAAGCCCAAGAATCTGTTTGTCCTCAAGCAGATAAGGTCCTCAGCTCAGCCACATGATGTTTTTCCTGCCAATTCACCCAGGGAACCCTGTATGAACTGGAATTAGAGGGTACCTGGGAGCAGAATGTCTCATAGTCTGTCTTGGTAAATGTCTTATGTGCATTTGAATACAATATCTATTCTAAGTATAGCGTTCTATAAATATCAATTAGGTCAAGTTTGTTGATAGTATTGTTCAAGGCTTCTTCAGGATACACATGCCATCAAGGTCAGAGATGATGAGAACTGGTACAGGTTTCAGTCCATCTTTGTGAGCTCAAACTTGTGCTTCTGGCCATTATTTTTCCAGCCTTTTCTATTTCATTTTGGCTAGTTCCTATTGCTTTGTCTTCAGGTTAACTGATCTGCATTATCTAATCTGCTGTTATTACCATCTAATATGTTTATCATTTCATTCTTTTTTTCCCCTCTACAAGTTTTTTGGGGGACTTTTTCTTATATCTTTCATGTTTCTGTTTAATGTGTTCACACATGCTTCCTTCTACCTTTTTGAACATATGAAATGCAGTTAAAACAATTTTAGAGCTGTAGCTGGTATAGTTCAGTGGATTGAGCACAGGCTGCAAACCAAAGGCTTGCTGGTTCAATTCCCAGTCAGATACATGCCTGGGTTGCAGGCCAGGTCCCCAAGTGGGGGCCACTTGAGAGGCAACCACACATTGATGTTTCTCTCCCTCTCTTTCTCCCTCCCTTCCCCTCTCTCTAAAAATAAATAAATAAAATCTTTAAAAATAATGGTAACAATTTTAACATCCTTGTCTATTAATTCTATCATCTGTGTCATTTCTGGATCTGTTGTCTACTGATTGATTTTTTTCTCATCATAGTTTATATTCTTCACTTCTTCGTATGACTGATAATTTTTTATTGAATGCCATACTTTGTCAATTGTTGGGTGCTGGATATTTTTGTATTTCTATTAATATTTGTGAGCTTTGAGCCAAAAAACAGTTTGATTCTTTCAAGACCAAAACAGCTTTCAGTCTAGCTATAATTTTGCTACACAACTGAGGCATTATTCAACCTGATGCCCTACTCTGACTCTTGGGAACATGAAATGTTTCCAGCCTATATGAGACCAGGATTTTTCCACCTACTTTCCCAAGACTTGGATAGTTTTCTTCCATACATGTACTGATTAGTACCCAGATGAAGATGTGAGGAGAGTCTTCTGAAGATCTACAAAGTGCTGTCTCTTTTCTGCATTGCTCTCCCCTCTCTGATACTTTACCTTGCAAATTCTATCCACCTTGGCCTCCTCAAGTTCTCAACATTGTCTCTTCAACTCAGTGAATGCTGGACCCTGAGCTCTCCTTCCTTGATTGGTGGCAGAAACTTCCCTCCCTCCGTGCAGTAATCTGGGGCAATTACGGGGCTCACCTTATCTGTTTCCCTTCTCTCAAGAAAACTTTTTTTTGAGGGGTCCAACGTGAGTCCTTCTCCAACAGGGGCCAGGGAAACCTGGTTTGGGAATTGGCTGGGGCGAGAGAGAAAGAGACTGCTGGGGCATGCACATCACATTTCCCATCACGTCATAACTGTGGAATCTCCTCTCCTCTGGGGGCAGGCTGGTGAAGATGAAGTTGGTTTAAGACTTCTGGCCAAGATGGAGGCGTAGCTAGACACGCTGTGCCTCCTCTCACAACCAAGATTAAGGACAAACAAAGATATAGAACCAAAAAGGAAAAAAAAAGAAAACCCAACAGAACAGAGAGAAAATTAAATTGTGCAGGCGTCCAACAACAACGGTTCACCCAGACCCGGTAAGAGGGGTGGAGTCAGCAGCTGGCACAGTCAGAATACGGCAGGATAAGACGGTGGCTGGTGGTCCCGGGTCCGCAGTCACCCCAGGTGCACAGATGGAGGCATTACCGAACGCCAGGAGGCCAAGAGGGCACACAGGGAGGCGGACTGTAGACACACATTCGCGCACAGATAAACCAGGTGAAAATGGGCAGCAAGACAGACTGTGTGATACAGGGCCCCAGCTCCAGGAAGTGGAGCCTAAAAGCACCCATTGAAAACACTTGTAGGGGTTGAGGTGCCGGGAGGGAGACCCAGCCTCACAGGACAGTTTGTTGGGGAGACCTGCAGGGTCCTGGAGCATGCACAAGCCCACCCACATGGAAATCAGCACCACAGGGGCCCAATTTGATAGGAGAAAGAGGCTGAAGGGACTGGGATCCAGGAAAGAGTGCGGAGAAAGCACCATTGTTCCCTCTCGGACCCCACCCCCACATCCAGCATCACAACCCAGCGACTGGGCTGCCCCACCCTGGTGAATGCCTAAGGCTCCGCCCCTCACTAAGTAACAGCCCCGAACAGACAAACACACACACACAAAAAAAAAAACAAAACCAAGATGGCTCAAAAGGGAGAACAGACCAGGGTCCCAGAGCTAATTTATCTGAGCGACCAGGAGGTGTTCAACCTATCAGATGGAGAGCTCATAGCACTGGTAGCCAACCTATCAGATGCACAGTTCAAAACTCTGGTGATTAGGAAGCTCACAGAATTGGTTGATTTTGGTCGCAAATTAGAGGAACAAATGGAGGCTACAATAAGTGAAATGAAGAAAAACGCACAGGGAACCAATAGTGATGGGAGGAAAACTGGGTCTCAAATCAATGGAGTGGACCGGAAGGAAGAAAGAAACAACCAAACAGAAAACAAGGAAGAAACAAGAATTCAAAAAAATGAGGAGAGGCTTAGGAACCTCCAGGACATCTTGAAAAATCCCAACATCCAAATTATAGGGGTACCAGAAGGGGAAGAGGAAGAGCAACAAGTGGAAAACTTATTTGAACAAATAATAAATGAGAACTTCCCCAATCTGGCAAAGGAAATAGACTTCTAGGAAGTCCAGGAAGCTCAGAGAGTCCCAAAGAAGTTGGACCCAAGGAGGAACACACCAAGGCACATCATAATGACATTAACCAAGATTAAAATGAAAGAGAGAATTCTAGAAGCAGAAAGGGATAAGGGCACAGTCGCCTACAAAGGAGTTCCCATCAGACTGGCAGCTGATTTCTCAAAAGAGACCTTCCAGGCAAGAAGGGGCTGGAAAGAAGTATTCCAAGTCATGAAAGTCAAGGACCTACATCCAAGATTACTCTATACGAAGAAGCTGTCATTTAGAATGGAAGGGAAGATAAAGTGCTTCTCAGATAAGGTCAAGTTAAAGGAGTTCATCATCACCAAGCCCTTATTATATGAAATGTTAAAGGGACTTGTCTAAGAAAAAGAAGATAAAAAATAGGACAGTAAAAAGACAGCAAACTCACAGGTATTAACAACCACACCTAAAACAAAAGCAAACTAAGCAAACTAGACCAGAAGCAGGAACACAGAAATGGAGATCACATGGAGGGTTTGCAACAGGGGAGTGGGAGGAGGAGAGAGGGAGAAAAGGTACAGAGAATAAGTAGCATTGACAGTGAGTAGAAAATAGACAGGGGTAGGGCAAGAATAGTGTGGGAAAAGTAGAAGCTAAAGAACTTATGACACATGGACATGAACTAAAGGGGGGACAATTTGGGTGGGAAGGGGTGTGCAGAGTGGAGGGGAATGATGGGGGAAAAATGGGACAACTATAATAGCATAATCAATAAAATATAATTTAAAAATAAATAAATCATTTTACAAACCATAAAAAAAGAATCATTTTTTTGTTCTGCCTGCTTTCCAACATTTGAAATGTATTGTTTCAAACTTTTGGTCCAAACTTTTACATGTTTTATGCTGAAGGGTAAATTATGGTTAGAAATGAAAGTCTATGAGGAGGTACTTTGATATTATGTAAATATTGTGTTCTCCAACATAGTTTTATTCAATGGTTTTAGCATCCATCAATTATTCTTGTTTATATCATCTATTTTCATGAGTGTTAAAAATAGTGATTTCCTGACTATTTATCATTCCTTCTACACTTTTTAGTTGGCCTACTACTGTGAAAAATAGCTTTCCCTTTTCCCTCCTTCACTTATGTACTTAGGTATTTAGGGGACAGGCTCCAGGGTGTTTGTTCTCCATTATCCCTGCTTCACACTTGGAATGTGTGAGACTTGTGACTTGATTCTCACCAGCAGAATACAACAAAGGTGACTGCGAATATGTGGTTATCTGTATGTGACTATACTACATAAGATTTAACTATCTTTCTAGGAGAACCTGTCTCTCTTTTTCTATACTGGAAGAAAAAAAACCTGCCATGTTGTGAGCTACCACAGAGAAGGACACTGTGTGGAGCTAAGGGTGGTTTCCTGTTGACATCCAGCGAGAAACAGGCCCTTGACCCGCAGCCCGTAAGAAACTGAAGACTGCCAACAACCACATGAGCCTGGAAGCCAATTCTTATCCAGTCAAGTCTCACATGAGATGGCAGCCTTGGTAAACAACTGATTATAACTTTGGGAAACCCTGAAGCAGAGGATCCAACTAAACCATTGCCAGATTCCTGATTCTCGAGGCTTCAAGACAATAAATGTGTGTTGTTTTTAAGCCACTAAGTTCATGCTATTATGGCTTAATAGCAATAGGTAGCTAATACAATTAGTTATTTGCATCTTTTAGTGCATGACTGAAAGGACACATGGAACTTTTTTCTGAATTATATTTTTAAATTATAATATCCATTCAATCAAACATAGGAATAAATTAAACCTACACCTGGATCTTCAAATTACTGTTTTACAAGATATTTAAGAAGAATAAAACCCAGTCTCATTGCTCTCAATAGAAAGCAGTAAAAGGGTTCTTTATACCATTAAAAGTAAAATAAAAACTATTTTAGAAATATTATGTCATATTTATGTCATCTTTTAATTTTATAGTTTGTTATATATAATTTACACAAAAATAAATATACATATATTTGGAAGACATTGGAAATATTTTACTGATGAAGTACATACAATCAGTTTGGAATATACTGTCCTTTATGTATACCTTTTATGCTCTATTATCAAAGCCACCTTTTTCTTTTTTAAATCCCAAAGTCTTCAAGTCTTTTATTCTAGAACAGTGATTCTCATCCTTAGCTGCATATTGGAATCACCTAGGAACTGTTTAGAACATAAAAAGGCTGTGCCCCACCCTAAAATAATTTAATCAGCATCTCTGGGGATTAGGCATAGTGCTGTTTTAAAAACTCTTCAGGTGATTCTAATGAGCAGCCAGGGTTGAGAACTACTGCCTTTGAAATAAGCAATTGTCTTTGAAAAGTACTTTGTGAAAAATGACCCAGTTGGAAAAACATCCTGTTTGAGGTGTGATTCTCTGGCTAAACTCAACTCCTGGAAGCCCTGAAACTGACCCCTAGAGGAAATTTAATCCAGATCACAAGATGTCCAGCCAGCATTCACCTCACTTCTCTTAACCAAAATAAAGTCATGAGTATAGATAAAGGTCAAAACCAACACATGTTTTAGAGGCAAAGTGGTCCTCAACCACACTTAAGGTTTTTAGTTTTGAGGGAAGTAAGGACAATGGTGAACTGTGAACTCTGAGGTCAGTTCTCTTCCGGTATGTAAATAAGCTACTTAACCTTTGATTCTCCGTTGACTCAAGTCAAATTAGTACTGTATTTTGCCATGTATAATGAGCACTTTTTTGCCCAAATTTTTGAGGGAAAAATAAGGATGCACATCATACATGGGTAGTACTAATTCTATATCTATATAAATGTTTTTAGTTCTTTTATTTATGCTTATGCATTAAGAGTGTAACTCTATAGAGCAATAACAATCTCCATATGCAAAATAATAATACCCTAGAAGAGAAGGTTCTGGTTCTAAATATAAATAAATAAATAATTGAATTAAAAAGTTAAAATGAGCCCTGGCTGGTGTGGCTCAGTGGACTGAGCACCAGCCTGAGAACCAAAGGGTCACTGGTTCGATTTCCAGTCAGGGCACATGCATGGGTTGCAGGCCAGATCCCTGGTAGGGGGTGCGCAAGAGGCACCCACACATTGATGTTTCTCTCCCTCTCTCCCCCATTCCCCTCTCTAAAAATAAAATAAAATCATTTTTTTAAAAACTCACAATTTTTTTTTAATCAAAATGAAAGATTTTTTTCCTGAAAGTTCAGGCCAAAAATGTGGGTATGCATTATACACAGGAGTGCATTATACATGGCAAAATACAGGTAAATACAGTGACTGCAGAATGAATAATCAAGCACTTCTGGGCGGGGCACCAAAAAGAAGCAGTAGGTCCTTCCTATAATTTGCAGACACCAATAAAGAGATATCTGATCTGATTACTGGGGAGGATTACCAAGGGGCTGTAGGAGGAAGCAACAGTAATCTGTCTAGGAAGGTATTGGCTGAGAAGCTGAATGCCTCCAGAACACATGGAATTACGGGCTAGAAGATTTGAAGTAAAACAGGGCTAGGTCTCTGGCTCGGAGGCTCTCAGGTTGGCTCCAGCTCTCAGCCTCGAGCGTGCCTGGGTGATCATTCTGCAGCTGCTTCTATTTCCCAGAGGGCTGTATTTTGGATGAGGAGCAACTC
The DNA here is from genome assembly GCA_004027475.1 of Anoura caudifer. NCBI lineage: Eukaryota > Metazoa > Chordata > Mammalia > Chiroptera > Phyllostomidae > Anoura > Anoura caudifer. The sequence continues at coordinate 59,859 of PVKU01006037.1, forward strand.
CTGGCACAGCTTAGGATAATGCTGGCCTGACAGAGGGTGGCAGGTTTATTCTTTGGGTATTCTACAGGGAACAGTGTCTTAGGCAGAAGTTAGCCATTCTTCCAAAATTGTATAGCTTTTGTATCTTATCTTGTTTTAGTTTGTAAATTAACCCTATAGAAATAAGATAATTAAAACTAACAGGGGGAATGTTAGGAGAACTCAGGTGTTAAAGAGTTTAGCCTTAATTGATAGGCCTAAGTGACTAATTCATGTGGAAAGCTGTTATTTCAAAACTGTGAAGCTTTTGAATAAAGACTTCTTTCCTTTGGACTCATGGAAATGGACAACAGTATGGTGATTGCTGGGGGGAAGAGTGTACACGGGGACTAAATAGTAATAGAAAAAATATAATAAAAACAAAAAATAAAAGACTCCTTTCCTTTATCACCAAACCTTTGTCTATGGAATTTTGCCTAGATCAAGGGTGTCCAACTTATTTTAACAGGGAGCCGCATCAGCCTCGAGGTTGCCTTCAAGCAATTACATTACTGAATGTAATTTTAGGACTGTACAAATGTAACTACTCCTTAACAGTTAAGCAAGAGCTCAGAGCTGCCACCAGGTAGAAACAAGGTGCTGGGCCAGATAAAACAAGGCGGAGGGCCGGATTCAGCCCTCGGGACTTGTGTTTGCCAACCGTGGCCTAGATGGTGGCAGTGGGCAGCAGGACCCCAATTGCTGTTCGGTAACAATCTTTCTTTCCTTCCATAATTACTGCATTTACGGAACCATTGCATTGTTTTCTATCTTGTCTGCATTTCAGTGTTACATTTTTTTGGCTATTATGAAAAATTCTGTTTTGTCTGTACCTCTGATAATTCTACAGCAAATTTTCTGTCCAAACCTAAAAGCTGGCTCTTTTATCAAACCATCTTTCTTCTCTACTCCTTTTTCCAATCCAAACTATTATTTCTAAGGGGAAAAAGAAGAAGGAAAAGGAAGAAAGGAAGAAAGAAAGAGAAAGAGAGAAAGAAAAAAAGGGAGGGAGGGAGGGAGAAAGACAAAATAATAGTGAGCTTCTGATTAATAAATTTAGCCTATTTCATTGTAAAGAAGATTGCTTAATTAGAAAGTTTCCATTCCCTAGTCTTTAACATAATCTTCCAAGGAAAACAGTGATATTATCCTAATTGTATACTAACTCAAAATCTTTTTTAAAAATTATATATGCTCCAACCCAGTAGCAATTAGCTCCCTCTGGTGTCCAGATTGTGATCTCTAAATACCATTCTTCATTAGGTAGCATCTATTTACTGGATGGGATGCTGACCAATTCATAAATCGTTGAATAAAGCCAATTAGATCTTTAAAATAAAAAAGTATCTAGAGCTCCATGGAGAAATGGCTGATTCCAGGCTTGGGACAAAAAATGTCAAGATGGTCGATGATTTCATAATGATGCCAAAAGGTACTCTTTTGTTCACTTTTGGAGGTTGTCAGAGCCCTGAACCATCACTCTGAAAACTGATAAATGTCAATAAGCATCAATTTTATATCTTTAGCATTTAAAATATACTTTAGGGTGACCAAAGAGATGATGTGGGAAGTTTCTTTACAGAAGAAGGATCATTGGTAGTGAATGATAAAAAAGTAGAATTTTTTAAATTAACAGTTTGCAAACTCTTTTAAAAAGTGATGTATTTGGCTATTATCTAGGCAGTATTACATGTGTAAAATTATTTAATTACTACAACTCTAAAAGATAGGCACTCTAATTATTGCTGTTTTACCAATAAGGTGAAATAAATTGTATAAAGGCACATTGCCAATAAATAGTATAGTAGATTTGGACCTAGGCACTCTGAAGCTGGCTTGTACTCTTAAATACTTCATTATATTTCTTCCTGAACATAATAGGAAACTACTAAGGATTTTAAGCCAGGGCCTGATATAATATTACATGTAAAAAGATCACTCTGACCTGCAGGTAGAAGATGGATTCAGCAGGGACAAACATGAGGTAAAAGAGTAAAATGTGATTCATTCATTCATCTAATAACTATTTATTGAGCATCTCCCATGTGCTAGCCAGTGTTCTAGGTACTGAAAATACAGGACTGACAAGAGAGAAAAATACCTGCTTCCATAGAGTTTACATTTGGATGTGGGAAGACAGTCAATAAATACATAAGTAACTAATATTTACAGTATGTCAACTATAAGTAAGTGATATGGAGAAAAGTATAGATGGGAACTGGGAAAGAGAGTTCTGGGAGAGTGAGGGAAGTTAGGATGGCTTCGCCGAGAAGGTAAAATTTGAAAAATATCTGAAGTGATGAGACAGGAAGACATATTGGAGAAGAATGACCTAGGCAAATGCAAGCCCTCAAACAGGAATGTGCCTACGGTATGAAGAACAGCAACAAAGCCAGAAAGACTAAAGCAGAGTGAACGCAGAGAGAGCCATAGATGAGATCAAATGGAGAGGCAGATCCTGTAGGGTCTTTTGGACAATTGAAGATGTGACTTTTTAAGTGAAATGGACCACTAGAGAGTTCTAAGCATAGGAATAATATAATCCTTTTTTAATATGAGAGCTTTATTGAGATATAAGTCACATATCATCAAATTTACCCTTTTATAATATATAATTCAATATTTTTAGTGTATTTACATAGTTATGCAACCATCACCATTATCTAATTTTTTTATCCTCACCTGAGGACATTTTCTTCATTGCTTTTACAGAGAGAGGGGAAGAGAGGAAGGAAGGGAGATAGAGAAACATCATGTGAGAGAGAAGCATCACTGGCTGCCCTCTGTATGTGCCCGGACTGGGGATCGCCAGCGTCAGGACCAGGGACAGAACCTGCAACCCAGATATGTACCTCGATCAGGAATGGAACCCACAACCCCTTGGTTATAGGACACACTCCAACCAGCCACACCAGCCAGGGCACCATATCTGATTTTAGAGCATTTTTATTATCCTCAAAAGAAAAACTGTACCCATTACCAGTCACTCCCTTCTCACTAACTCTCCTTAGTCCTAGTAATCACAAATCTAATTTCCATTTCTACAGATTTGCCTATTCTAGATATTTCATATAAATGGAATGATACAGTATGTGGTCTTTTGTGACTGGCTTCTTTGACTTAGCAAAATATTTGCAAGGTCCATCTATATTGTAGCATGTATCAAAACTTCATTTTCCTTTATTGCCAAATCATATTCCATTGTATGGCTGTAACACATTTTGTTTATCCATTCACCAACTGATGGCCATTTGGTTGTTCCTACTTGTTGGGTGCTTAAGTAATACTGCTATAGCCATTTCTGTGGTCACATATTTTCACCTCTCTTGGGTATATAACTGGGAGCGGAATTATTAAGTCATATGGCAACTCCATGATTACTTTTCAGGAATTGCCAAACTTTTCCCTCAGTAGCTGCCTTATTTTACAATTCCACCAGCAATGAATGAGTGGTTCAATGTCTTTACATCCTCACCAACATTTGCTATTGTCTGTGTTTTTTCATTTTAGCCAGCTTAGTGGGTTTAAAATAGTATCTTCTTGTAGCTTTAAAAAAATTTTTTTTTTGCTTATTTTTAAAGAGAAGAGAAGGGAGAGAGAAAGAGAGGGAGAGAAACATCAGTATATGGTTGCCTCTCACACACCCCCTAGTGGGGACCAGGCCGGCAACCCAGGCATGTTCCCTGACTGAGAATTGAACTGACGACCCTTTGATTCTCAGGCTGGCACTCAATCCGCTGATTCACTCCAGCCAGGGGTCTTCTGGTAGTTTTGATTTACCTTTCTCTGATGACTAATGATGTTGAGCATCTTTTCATGTACTTATTGGCCATTCGTGTATCTTTTTGGGGGGATGTAAAATCGAATCCTTTGCTCATTAAGAAAAAGACTATAGCCCCAGCCAGGTGGCTCAGTTGGTTGGAGCATTGTCCAGTATACCAGAAGTTTATGGAGTCAATTACCAGTCAGGGCACATACCGAGGTTGCAGGTTTAATCCCCACTTGGGGAGCATTAGGAAGGCAACCAATCAATGTTTCTCTCTTGCATTGATATTTCTCTCACTCTCTCTATTGCTTCTTCTCTCTCTCCCATCCTCTCTCTCTAAAATTAAAAAAATGTATATATATCCTCAGGTGAGGATTAAAAAAGTAATAAAATAAATGTAAAAAGACTGTATTTTTAGAACAGATGTAGAAGACAGAACAGAGAGTTCTCATATACCCCACACTCAGGTTCCCCTATTATTAACATTTTACATTAGTATGGTGCATTTTAATAAATAATGAGCTAATATTGATACATTGTTAACTAAATTCTAAAGTTTTTTCATAGTTTCTTAATTTTTACTTAATTCTTTTTTTCTGTTCTAGGATAGCATCCAAAATATATTACATTTAGTTGTCATGTTTTCTTAGGCTGTGACAGTTACTTAGACTTTCCTTGTTTTTGATGACCATGAGAGTTTTGGGGCATACTGGTCAGGTATTTTGTAGGATCTCCTTTATTGAAATTTGTCTGATGTGTTTTTCATAATTAGACTGAAGTTGTGGATTTGGGGACAAAGATCACAGTGGTAAAGTGCTATTTTCTTCACCTTATATCAAGGGTATATCAACATAATTTATGATTGTTAACCTTTGCCCATTTTTAAATTGGTTATTTGTGGGGGGTGAGTTGGAAGCATTCTTTATATATTCTAGATATGTCCCTTATCAGATATATGGTTTGCACAAATTTTCTCCCATTATTTAGTTGTCTTTTCATGTTCTCAATGGCGTCCTTTGAAGCACAAAAGTTTTTAGTTTCGTTGAAGTCCAATTTATTTATTTTTTCTTTTGTCACTTGTGCTTTTGGTGTTGTATCTAAGAAGCCATCCTAAACCAAAGTCCTGAAAATTTATGCTTATGTTTTATTCTAACATGTTATAGTTTGGGCTCTTATATTTATGTTTTTGATATATGTAAGAAATGTCAAAACCTATAGAGAATTTTTATGAGTTTATCTGAGCCCTGACTGCTGTGGCTCAGTGGGTTGAGAGTCATCGCCCAACCCCAAAGTTTACCGATTTGATTGAGGGTCAGGGCATTTACCTGGGTTGCGGGCCAGGCCCCTGCTTGGGGGCATCAGGAAGCAACTGATTGATGTTTCTCTCCCTCTATTTCTCCCTCCCTTCCACTCTCTCTAAAAATAAATAAATAAAATCTTTTTTTTTTTTAAGTTTATTTGAGCCAAAACTGACAACAATGCCAGGAGGCAAGATCTTAAATACTCCATTGAGGGTAGTTATGCCTCCTAGTGGTCTAACAAGAGGATTACTGTGGCATTTCAAAGATGTGTTACCCTAGATACCCAAGAACAACAGACAGGGCTTGCTTAAGGCAAAGATAACCTTTTAGTGGGGAAGTTGTAGGCCTTAGAATCGACCACCCATTATTATCTCCCCAGTTAGGAATTTGTAATCAGATCACCCTCTGGAGTTACTTTCAGTTAAACTTATTACAGCACTTTTTCATCCACATGGTTGAAAGAAATTGAAGGAGAGCTAAACAAATGAAAAGAAATCCTATGTTCATGGATCAAAAAATTCAAAATATTGTTAAGATAGCAATACTCCTTATGTAAGAACTGTAATCTTCCTTACAATCCCTCCTTAATTCCAAATGTATAAAAGAAACTGCAAAACTATCATTATCTGGAATATATGAGATATTGTTTCCTCACATTGCTGTCAGCTTCACTCAGATAAATTCTTTTTTTAGAAAGATTTCATTTACTTTTTTAGAGAGGGTTAGGGAAGGAGAAAGAAAGGGAGAGAAACATCAGTGTGTGGTTGCCTCTCAAGAGCCCCCCACTAGGGTCCTGGCCTGCAACCCAAGCATGTGCCCTGACTAGGAATTGAACCAGCAACCCTTTGGTTCACAGGCCAGCATTCAATCCACTGAGCCACACCAGCCAAGGCTCAAATAAATTCTTATAAAAACGTTCTACAGTTTTGAACATTCTTATATCAACATTTTGTAGTTTTCGGTTACAACTCTTATACTTTTGTTAAATTTATTCCTAAGTATTTTATATTTTGATGCTATTATAAATGGAACTGCTTTCTTAATTTTATTTTCAGATTGTTCATTTCTAGAGTATGGAATACCATTGATTTTTGTATACTAACCTAGTATCTGCAACATTGCTGAATTCAATTGTTAGTTCTAATCCGTTTTTTGTGTATGTGGATTCTGTAGAATTTTCTATACAAGATCATGCAATCTGCAAACAGAAAATGTTTTACTTCTTTCTTTTCAATCTGGTTGCCTTTTATTTCTTCTTCTTCCTTAATTTCTCTGGCTAAACCTCCAGTGTAATGTTCAAAAGAAATAGTAAGAGCAGACATCTTCATCTTATCCCTTACCTTTGGGGGAAAGTATTCAGTCTTTCACAATTAAGTATGATGTTAGCTGAGGACTTTTTCATAGATTCCCTTTATCAGAATGGAATCTATAGGAGGAGTTCCCTTCTATTCCTTTTTTGTTGTGTGATTTTATCATGAAAGGGCATCTTCTGTTTTATATGGATCATTTTACTTGCTGTGTAGAGAATGGATTGGAGTGGACAAGGTCTAAAACACAGAACTGGTTAGGATGCTATTGTGATAATCTAGGTAAGAGATGATGACGATTTGCAGTTTTTTAGGCAAGAAATGATGAAAGAGTATGGGAACTAACCCAGTGGTAATCAAAATAATCAAAAATATCAAGATAATAAAATTGATAGAGCTTTATGGAAATTGAACGTGATATTGGGCACAGCATGTAATGTTGCTGCCCTGTGCAGATCTTCTTTACTAGGCTGGTACAACCATCTCACAGCTACTGCGTGTGTTGGCTGATAATGACTCAGACCTGCTCATCTCTTAACAATTGACATTAGCTACCTCATCCAGAGAAATCTGGAAGGTTACCATCCCTTTGGAAGACAATGACTAACTGATGTAAGGCTCTAAAAGGCTATGCACCATATCTAAAGGGACTATATATTACAAAGATTATGATCTTTGAAGTGCCCACTGGGAGTGAAAAGCCATCTCTTAGGCATGATGAATTCAGTTATTAATAGAAACTGTTGAGATTAACTGATAATTGGTCCCAGAAGTTTACTAAGCAATTTGCAGGAGGACTTTGGAGATAATGAAAATACTTGTGGTTAGAAAATAAATGAAAACAAGTCCTCAAAAGTTACCGTATTTTGCCATGTATAATGCTCACTTTTTTGCCCAAATTTTGTAGGGAAAAACAAGGATGCGCATTATACATGGGTAGTACTAATTCCCTATTTACATAAAGGTTTTTAGTTCTTTTATTTATACTTATGAGTTAAAGGTGTAACTCTAGAAGGCAATAATATCCCTATGCAAAATAAAACCCTGGAATACAATAATCGATTTTTTTCTAAATGTAAATAAGTAAATAACTGAATTTAAAAATTAAAACAAAATACCTTGACTGGTGTTACTTAGTGGATTGAGCCCTGGCCTAAGAACCAAAGGGTCACCAGTTTAATTACCAGTCAGGGCACAGGCATGGGTTGCAGGCCAGGTCCCCAGTAAGAGGTGTACGAGAGGCAACCACACATTGATGTTTCTCTCCTTCTTTTTCTCCTCCCTTTACTCTCTCTCTATAGAAAACTAAATAAATAAAACCTTTAGGGGAAAATTTTTTTTTTCCTGAAAGTTTGGGCCAAAAATGTGGGTGCACATTATACACAGCAAAATATGGTATGTTAGTTTATGGATTGATGGGAATAATTTATGTCTTGATTGTGGTAGGCTACATGACTTTAACTTGGAATGGTCGTATGAACGAGCCTCACAGACTTTCAACTACAGGGAGCATAATTGACCAAGGGCCCTAACTGCTGGGCCTAGAAATCTGTCACCACATTTGAACCAATGCTACATTTCAATGGGCTATTCCCAGACAATGAATGGACACAGGATACTAAGGCAGGTGCAAAGTGAAAAGTCCTAAGAAGATCAGCTTGAACTCAGACTCCCAAAGGCCTTGCCTACTGTTCTTTCCTAGACTTCCTAGCATTGACATTTTTTCAACATTTTCAACATTTTCTCAACATTTTTCCCTTCTCTTTTTTACTTGGATCAGGCTTCCATTGTGATCGCGGTCTTTCCTGGTTCCCTCCTCATCTCTATTACAAGTGTTGCCCTAAAAAAAAAAAAAAAATCCTTGAATGTTTGACTTGATATTGGCCATCTGCTTTAAGGATAACCTGAAAGAACACAATGCCTTTGTCAAAACTCAGAACTATACATTCAAAAAGGGTGAATTTTACTTATATAAATTATACCTCAATAAATTTGACTTTTAAAAATTTTATGTTAGTTTTAAACATTTATCAACAGTAGGTAACTCATGCCTATTTCTTCTCCACCATCTACTCCCAAGGCTATATCCTGAAACAGGCCACCACTTAGGATGACTACAATTCCACGTCTCACAATGACCATATCCACCTAGCCTTGCAACTTGCTTGCTCAGTTACTCCCAAATCTGTCTGTCATGGTTTCTCAGGGTTACCTGGAGACACAAATGATATAGGACTGAAGTTTACAACTAACATATGAGGAAAAGGTGAAAGATCTGGACATGGGAGAAGAATGCCTAGGCTAGACAGAAGAACTGGCCCTAGAGAACCCCCACCATCTGACTGCTCAGCAATCAGATCTATAGGGCACACCTAATTATTATTTAATGACTCAAAAGACTGTGATCTCAGACAACCTGACTGGGTTTTTATATGCAGAAATGTGTAACCACCATTTGTTGTTCAAAAAACCAAAACAAATGAAAACAACAAAACACATACAAGAGTGTGGCAGACCCTTCTGCGTGGTGTGGGCCCAGCTCCCACTTGGACATGCGCAGGACCCACAGCCACAAATAGGTTCTTTTGTGGGTAATCAGATTTGCAATATACCTAAGTTGTTTTGAGGTTTGCTCTTTTCTAAAAATTCTCTCACCCTGCAAGTGCTTACTGTAACTTCCTAAAATCCATGCTGAGCCTTGCAGGGACCAGTGTAAGGCCCTTCTTCTGTGATGCAATGAGGGGCATTGGCTCCTTTGTTGTAACCTGAGGATGGTAAAGGAGAACCATCTTGGAATGTGAGGAGAGATTATTAGAATAAAGACCTGTCATGGCGGAGGCCACGGCTTTTGGCTCCTCATGAGAGAAAAGCCATGCGGTCGTCCTTATTCCTCCACCAGACTCGGTAATCTGTGTATGTTTTAATTCATCCATAATGATGCAGACACTGCTGGCCGGTGTCCGCATCACAAGGGAATAGCTATTTCACACAAAAGAAAAGCCAAAGCCTCTCTTATGTAAATAAGACACTATATGACACTGCTTCTAAGCTACCTGTCTGCCTTAATAACCTGACCTTCTTCCCCCTTGCTATTGTTTCTTCAGTAATGATGGATTCCTTGCTGTTCCTTAAACATCCTAAGTATATGTTCAGGATAAGACCTTTGCATTTACTTCTCTACCTGTCTAGAATTCTCCTCTACATGGCTCCCTCTCTCCATTCAGGCCTCTGGTCAAATGTTTTCTTAGGCTTTTGCTGACACTGTTGTCTAGAACAACACCTCTTTCCCCAGTACATCACTTTCTAGTCCACAGATGGCAAACACAAGGCCCATTGGCCAAATCCAGCCCTCCACCTTGTTTTATCCAGCCCCAGCACCTTGTTTCCACCTGGTGGCAGCACCGAGCTCCTTGCCCCTACTTAAGGAGTAATTACATTTATACAGTCCTAAAATTATATTTAGCCCTTTGAAGGCAACCACTAGGCTGGTGTGGCCCCCAGTGGAAATGAGTTCAACACCCCTGCTGTAGTCCCTTATCCTTCTTTATTATTCTTCATAACACTATCATCCTCTGACATAAATCCATTCGTTTATTTTCTGCTTCCCCAACTAGAATGTAAACCTACAAGAGCAGGAACTTTTCTTTGTCCACTACCATATCACCATGATCTAAAGTGCATGACCAATGAGCACATTGTTGATACTCATTAAGTACTGGTTGAATAAATGAATAAATAAAGTTCACCATCATGTCTCCTTTCTATTCCTTCCTCAGTTTATCTCAGTAAAAATAGAAAGAAAAGTTGGCAAAAGAAGAATCTTAGCAAAGAGTAGACCTCAGCCACGGACTTATCTGGGGCTTTGAGCAGGCTGGCATGTTCCACTGAACAAGCTCTCTGGAACTTTTGAGAGTAACTCTTTTAGACCATTCAACCACTATCTTACAAAATCCTCAAGGTCTTTGACCCTCTTTCTTTTTGTGGTACCCACATAGCCAAACCTTAATTCTGGAGCTCTGGATCAATCCAAATGTTTATTTTTCTGCATTCAGGCATGTTGTAAAGCACTGCTGAAGAAAAATCATTCAGCTGGGTAGATTAATGCCACTATAAATTCATGGTCACTTAATTTCAACAAATGAAGACAAAATAAATTAGAAAAAAATAGTTAATGTTTATTCCTGAAAATGGTATAGATACTTTATATGTATTAACTCATTTAATGCTTAAAAACCACCAAAAAGTAGATATTTATTCCATTTTACCAATGAAGAAATTAAAGCACAGGTAACTAGACAAAAGGCACACAGCTAGTAAGAAACAGTCTGAATGTTTAACTCAGGTATTCTGATTCCAGAGCTTAAGCTTTTAGCCTCTACTGTCCAGGCAATTTAATTATTTTTTTCCCAGTCAGTTCTATCTCTACCGCTAACTACAACCTCCAGGGCTATTTTGTTTGTCTAACTCCTGGGGGTACCATTCATGTTTACATTATAAGCAATACTTACAAGGTAAATTTATAGCCTTAAACCTATATTTTAAAAGAAGGAAGACTGAAAAGTCAGGAACTAAGCAACCAAAAAACTTAAGAAACTAAAAAAAGAGAAACAATTTCAATAATAGCTAAAGTAAGGAAATAATAAATATTACAGCAGAAAGTAATGAAGGAAACAAAGATGTAATTGAAAAATCAACAAAGTTAAAGTCAGTTCTTTAAAATAAAAATGTAGATGGATATTTGATATTATTATTTTTGTTTTATTAATGATTTTAAAGTGCTAATAGTTACCAGGTACCTGCAGGGTTGTCCAACCTGTGGCCTAAGGGCCGCATGCAGCTCAGGATGGCTATGAATGCAGCCCAACACAAAATCGTAAATTTACTTAAAACATTATTGTTTGGAAGCACCCTGCCTGGTTTCAGAAGCTGTAATGCCTCATGGCTAAGGCTGAGTAAAAAGACCTTGGGACCATAAACCATTAAGGAGACAAAGCTTATCTTCCTTGTAGGGGTACCACTTCTGCCCCCTTTCACTTCACCCTGCTTGGCCCTGGGCGGATGACTGGTTAGCCAATGATGGGGAAGATTCCTCAAAGGAGGGATGACCTAAGACAGGCATGGTCATGAAGGGACCCTCAGGGAAGGACTTGAGGGCTATAGAAAAAGGGGGTGATGGACCCTTGCCCTTCAGCTTTGACATAGCCTGAATCCTCATTCTGTATGCCAGAAGCCTCCTAATCTCTTGGTTGCCTTACTTCCCTGGACTGACTTGATCCTAAAACAATGCCTTAAGCGTGAAACAATGCCAGAGGGGGGTGTGGCCATGTTCTGGAAAGGGTGGGTTCCCTGGGGATATCAGGTTTAAGAAAGAATGCATAAAATCCTATGAAACTTACTTTACTAATACCCTCAATTTAAATGATAAGGGTCCAAGGAAAATGGTGAGTTTGTTCCCCAAAGTTTTATGGCCCTTTAACTATCTGACCCTGACTCAGAATAAGCCCTCAGAGTTCTTTGGATGTTATTTATTGTTTAATCATTTCTGCCTAACAATGATTGATGAGCTTTACTATATACCCTATATTCCTATGCAAATTAAACCCAATAAAAGCCCATTGAGGAATAAGTTCCTAGCCCTTCTCCTTTGAGAGATTGGCCACCTTTCCTCCTCAAGCAGACCATGTCTTGGTAGACTTATTCTCATGGGAGGGGACTCTGTGGGAGGAGCCCCCCACATCTCATTATGAGATTTTTTTTGTGTGTGATTATGTGTTGCAACATATTTAATGTGTGGTCCAAGACAACTCTTCTTCTTCCAGTGTGGCTTGAAGACACAAGAAGGTTGGACACTCCTGGACGTGTTTTATATACATTAACAAATTTAATCCTACAACAATTAAATGATGTAAAATAATTAGACATAGTTTAGCTTAAAAAATATGAGTTATAAGAAAAGTTAAACAGCTTGCTCAAGATCTCAGAGTGGCAGAGCCAGGTTTTGGACTTAGACATTTGGCTCAAAATTCTATGCATTAACTCCTACATTATACTGCTTCTGCAATCTACCTTATACTGGAAATCTTAGCCAGACAAGTAAAACAAAAGTAAATGAAATACAAGATATAAGTTTGGAAAGAAACAAAACCGTCATATGTGCAGTTGATATATTCATTTACACAGAAAAATTTTTAAAAACTTACAATTTTTTTTAAACTAGTAAAGGTGTTAAGCAAAGTTGTTGTCTATAAAATAAACATACAAGCCCTGGCTGGTGTAGCTCAGTGGATTGAGTGCGAGCCTGTTCACCAAAGGATCATGGTTCGATTCCCAGTCAGGGCACATGCCTGGGTTGCAGGCCAGTTCCTGGCAAGGGACACATGAAAGGCAACCATACATTGATATTTCTCTGCCTCTTTCCTTCCCTTCCCCTCTAAAGATAAATAAATAAAATGTTAAAAAATAAAATAAAAAAAGAATATTTAAAAAAATAAAATAAACATACAGAAGTTGCCCTGGCTGGTGTAGCTCAGTGGATTGAGCATGGTCTGTGAACCAAAGGGTCACTGGTTCGATTCCCAGTCAGGGCACATGCCTGGGTTGCGGGCCAGGTCTCCAGTGGGAACCACATGAGAGACAACCACACATTGATGTTTCTCTCTCATGCTTTCTCCCTCCCTTCCCTCTCTCTAAAAGTAAATAAATTTTAAAAATTTAAATATTTTAAATAAATACATGTCAAAAACAATATTTCTCTTATTAACTAATGCAGGAGCTGGAAAATGTTGCAGGACTGTTGTACAAATTTGCTAAAAATCAGACATGTTGAAATGAATTTGTAAAAAAAAGCAAAAGTGATTTAATATATCATAGGTCAATAATGTAGTGTTTTGGGGCATCTTTTCTACAGAGTGGACAACAATTATTTTAAATATCAATTTTCTTGTAAAATAACTTAGTCAACAAAAAGTTGGAGGTCCCTATGGATTCAAATCCTTCCAGTTTCTGCTAGACAATGCCCAGACTCACACTGAAGGGGCACCCAGCTATCCCTTTCACTCATTTCCAAGTCTTTGATAATTTTTCCTCATAATGGGTCCATTTTTAGCATTTTTAAAAAAAGATTTTATTCATTTACTTTTAGAGAGAGGGGAAGGGAGGGAGAAAGGGAGAGAAAAAACCAATGTGTGGTTGCTCTCACATGTCCCAGGACTGGGGACCTGACCCACAACCCAGGCATGTGCCCTGACTGGGAATTGAACCAGCAATCCTCTGGTTCACAGGCTGGCACTCAATCCACTGAGCCACACCAGCCAGGGCCATTTTTAGCATTTTTAATAATGCAACCAAAAAGAAGAAATAGAAATTTAATGTATTGCAGGTACTAAATATAAAATTTTGTTAATATTGTCAATAATGGTTTACAGCTACGTATGATGCCAGGGGGGTTATTGAATATCACCCAGGGGCCACTTCACTAAAGTACATGATTGTCTAACCACTATGCTGTACACCTGAAACTAATACAAAATAATATTGAATATAAATAATTGAAAAATAAAATAACGTTTTGTGAAGTTTTTGTTTCAGGTATACTCATTTACATACACACATATGTGGTATTATTGGGTTTGATGTAGAATGTTTTTGTTCACTCTGGACTGGGGTCAAAAAGTTTGAAAGCCACTAATGTGAGATACGAGCTTTTACAGTAAAAAGAACTGGACGTTTCGAATTTTCCCTTCCCTCGAAGTAGACATACATTCACAGTGCCGGGATCTAGTAAAGAATGGAGAGAAACTATAAATATCATATCATTACATCGTACACCTGAAACTAATAATGTTATATGTCCATTTTATTTCAATAAAAAAATTAAGTTAAAAAAATTAGAAGCGCCTTGCCAGATGTTCGCCTCTGTCCTTCCTTGGCACTAAGGTTCGCGGGCTCCCTCGGATGCCACAAAAATGGAGAAAGAGCATCCCTGGAATGGAAAGCACGAGTCCAGCAGGCCCACAGGGAGGACGTCCTGCTTGCAGCTGAACTGTTCTCAGTCAGAGGCATCAAGCACTAGCCTGGGGCGGCGGCCGCGCGAGCCGCGGGGACGTAGCTACCAGCGAGCGGAAGAGCACTGCGCACGCGCAGACCCGTCCAGGGCGGGCGGAGCGCGAGAGACACCCTTCACCAGGCGTTGCCTGCCTCCACCCTTGGGTCGACCGCGCACTGCCCTGTCACCCCCACCTCCTCGTCCGAGCCAGGTTTCCCCCGCCCCCTCCGTGCCGGTGCTGGTCGCGAGTGTGCGCGCAGAGCCTGAGCGGGCGCCGGCGGGAAGGGGAAGTGGCGGGTAAGGAGGGCCGGCGTTCAGGGTGCGTTTTTGACGGGGTTGGGAATTTCCTCTAGGGCTCTCTCCGGCTCTCGGAGCCCCTGAGGAAGAGAAAAAGGAGCTTCTGGAACCGTTCCCTCCCGCCGCTCGGGCATACCTCTGCTAGTCGATGTGTTTTTGTCACGAAAACCGGAGCTTCGTCCGGTCCGCTCCGCTCCCTGCCTCCACCGGGGACTCCGAAGGCCCAGCCCCCGGCCAGTCTGCCATCCCCATACCTGTCTGAGAGGCCTTCTCAGCCTCTACATTGCTCGAATGTTAGCTGCCTTCAGTATCTCAGCAGCTTAAGGGAACTCCCCAGGTCCTGCGCTCAAATCAAGCACAAAGAGCCTCGTGGCTTGCTTTGTTTTGACGCTTGCTGGTCCTGGGATTCTTACACTTTTCTGAAGGAGCTTTCATGGTCTACAAGGCCACCAGACGTAGGTCTTCTTTTTACTTCTGGGCTGCTCTAATCTGTCTTTCACGTTTGAGTCTCTTGATGCTGGTCTCTTACATCCCTGTGCAATGTCCCGGAATTATGATCTTTCCCTGTGGAAATCCAGTCACACCACGTGTGTCTTTTGGGATGAAGTACGCTACTATGGTAGTGGAATAGTATCAGTAGGTTGTTGTTTTTTTTTTTAAGATTTTATTTATTTTTAGAGAAAGGGGAATGGGAGGGAGCAAGAGGAGAGAAACATCAGTGTGTGGTTGCCTCTTGCGCACCCCCATCCAAGGACCCGGACTGCAACTCAGGCTTGTGCCCTGACTGGGAATCCAGTAGGTGACACTTAGGCTCCCAGGCCAGCAACTCAAACCACTGAGCCATACCAGCCAGGAGTATCAGTGGTTCTAAGAGGCATGGTAATAAATTACAGTTTCGGCTGTCGCTGCTACCACAGTGAATAGATATTCGGTGAACTCTTTAGGAGAAAGAGGTAGCATTTTAGCCTAGTGACTGTGCCTGATGCCCTGAAGATACCTTGTAATTAGACCACCAAAGTGCAAAATCTGCTGACAGGAAGAAATCTGGAACAGAATAAAATCTGATAGCCAGGACATGTTTAATAATATCTGCAGGTCAAATTTCTATGTAGAGATTTATATGTCAGTTAAATGTACTATATTGACATTCTGTAGATACTGATGTGAAGTTTTAGCAGCCACCTTGCAACTTCTCAAATTTCTCAAATTAATTCCTAGGTAGTAATGATAATCAGCTTAGTTATTTTTACTTTGGTAAGTGTGGACACAATAAACTTACCCACGTTTTTCTAACATCAGCCCACATGATTCCTGTCAGCCTTATTACCAATTCTCCTTGACACTTACATTACAAAACCTTAGTCATCTTAGATTTCCCCTATGCTTCATCTCCTTATCTCTCATATTCCTGAATCACGTGGTTTCTTTATTCAAAAAGTAACTTGCATTATATCTTTGATTCTCTCATTCCACTAACACTGTGTCCTTGGGAAGCTGAGCTTGTTTCCTTCTCTCTCATTTTGAATAACAATATCCTTTCTTCCAGCCAATTAATTATTGCGAGAATTCCAATTGGTATAATGTGTGGAAAAGCTATCAGAGTTAAACAGAAACAACCGAAGCTATTGTTACTTTTCATTATACTCATTCATTTTACAAACATTTGGAAACCTAATATACGTTAGATTCTTGTGCTGTATCTATGAAAGATATTCCCTGCATTTAAGAGGCTGTCTTTCAAGGAACTATCAGAGAAGAGAGAAAGAGTAGGGAGTAGGGTGATAGAGTGTCTGACAAGATAGAGTGTGATATGGGTTAAGCTGTAAAACGTAGGCATAGGGTGGGCACCAAATGCAGAGGAGAAAGGAACAGGGATGAGTTCTTGAAGGAAATTATGTTTGAACAGTCTTGAATTATAACAAAGATCCAGAAGGAAATGGTGAGGAAGGGTGCCATGAAAGAATCACTTTAGAGAACTGCAAATTGTTAGGCTTTGTTGGAGTATTAAGTTCAAAGAGGAGTATAGGAGATAGAACTGGATAGGTAGATAGAGGTGAGATTTGAAGGGGTTTGTATACTAAGGGAAGTGTACAAATTGAAGGATTCTAAGCAGACATTGCCCTGATTACATTTGCTTTTTGAAAGTTCATTCTGGCTGCAATGTGTGCTTTCCTACTGCAGTGTACAAATACTTCTTTCTGTCTTTGTGTCTTTCCTTATTTTCTTTACTGCACCCAGAAAGGCTAATGCCCTCTCCTCATAGTTTTTATCTTTCAGTATCCAGTTCAGGTCTTTTGTAAAGTATCCTCTAGTTATTTTAGACTCTATTACTTATTCCATTCTCTGAAACCCTAGGAATGGTACCACACAATTTAGTCCTTATTTATTTCATGTGTGTTTTATGTCCCTAAGTAGATTTCGTAAGACCCTTGAGGATAGGGAATGTTTCATATGTATATGAGTAGAAGACATGTTAAACACAAAAATATGTTGTTTGGTCTCTTTCTGTTTGTTTTTCAGGGTAGGACCAGATTATGGGTAGCAGTCATTTAAATTAATTAATCATCATGATGGCTAATGAGGGCTGTCCCAAGGCTGGTGATAGTTCTTTTTCCTCAGATAGACATGCCCAACTCATCTTGGCCCAGATCAATAAAATGAGAAATGGACAGCATTTCTGTGATGTGCAGCTACAAGTTGGGAAGGAAACTTTTAAAGTTCATCGGCTGGTTCTGGCTGCCAGTAGTCCTTACTTTGCAGCTTTGTTCACTGGAGGAATGAAAGAGTCCTCAAAAGATGTTGTACAGATTCTAGGAATTGAAGCTGGAATATTTCGGATACTTCTCGATTTCATTTACACAGGTATGTTAAGTGAACCTTTAGCTTTAAGTGGAGAATGATGCAATCACTCATGTACTGCTATGGAAACATAAATTGATCTTACATATATGAAACATAATTTGACAATATGTATTATGAGTCTTTGAAAAGTTCATATCTGTTGACACTGTATTCCTTTTCTAGGAATTCTAAGGAACTAATTAGTGATACAGGCAAACATTTATGTACCGGGATGTTTATAGTAACATTATTTATAACAGTATGTAATTGAATACAAGCTAATCGTCCCTCAGGTTAAATAGTTAAAAAAATTATGATACATGTATATATAATGGAATATTTTTTAGATCTCACAAATGATTTAAATACATACTATCATGGAAGAATGTTTGCAATGTATTAAATGAAGAAAATATGGATATAAATACCACCTCAGTTTTGTCTTAAAAAAATCATTTGTGTGTGGGCATGACTGGTATGGCTCTGTTGGTTGGGCGTTGTCCCAGAAACCAAAAGATTAATGGTTTGATTCCCCATCAAAGCACATGCCTAGGTTGTGGGCCAAGCCCCTGGTTTGGGGTATGGGAGGCAACTGATGATGTTTCTTTCTCCCTTCCTACCCCTCTCACTAAAAATAAATGATTTTGATGTTTTTCTCCCTCTCTTTCACATCAGTTGGTTGCCTCCTGCATGCCTCCAACATGGGGGCTGGCCTGCAATCCAAGCATGTGCCCTGATGGAGAATTGAACTGGCAGTTTGCAGGATGATACCGAACCCACTAAACGACACCACTCAGGGTCATTTGTGTGTATTTGTGCACAGGAAAATAGACCAGGGTTAATGTTTACCTCCTGGTGATGGAATATGAATGATTCTTATTTCTCCTTTTTTTTCTGTTTTTTCTCTCAAAATGTTTATAATCAAGATGTATGATTTTAATCAAAACTTTTATCTTTAAAATGTTTTTGAAGTCTTAATGATATAGAATATCCACACAGAACTATGTATAAAATATGCCTCATATGATATGTAACATAAATAAATATACATGGAAAAAAGATTTGAAAGAAATAGAATAGGGAGAAAGTTTCTTCCTTTTTACCTGGCCGCAGCCACAAGGTAAGCCAGGGGTGTCAAACTCATTTTCACTGTGAGCCACATCAGCCTCCTGTTTGCTTTCAAAGGGCTGAAGGTAATTTCAACTCCTTAACAGTTAAGGAATAGTTACGTTTATACAGTCCTAAAATTATTTTGGCTTCCAGTGCTTCCTTCTCAGGGTGCACTGCTGGCAGTACTGCCATCTCTCTGCACTCCACAGGGCCCCCCACCCCACCAGGCCTGACAAAGTGAGTAAGCTGCGAAACAAGGCCAAGCAAGGTTATGTCATATATCAGATTCATGTGTGCCATGATGGCCACAAATGCCCTGTTCCTAAGGGTACGACCTATGGCAAGCCATAGTGTCCATCATGGTGTTAACCAGCTGAAGTTTGCCCAAAGCCCTTAGTCTGTTGCTGAGGAGCAAGCTGGGTGCCATTGTGGGGCTCTGAGAGTCCTGAATTCTTACTGGGTTGGTGAAGATTCCATATACAAATTCTTTGAGGTTATCCTTATTGATCCATTCCATAAGACTATCAGAAGGGATCCTGACACCCAATGGATCACCAAACCGGTCCACAAGCACAGGGAGATGTGACGGCTGACATCTGCAGGCCACAAGAGCTGTGGCCTTGGAAAAGGCCACAAGTTCCACCACACTATTGATGATTCTTGCCCTGCAGCTTGGAGAAGGCACAATACTCTCCAGCTCCATGTTTACTGCTAATATGTGTCATGTTTGTAAAATTCTTACCTAATAAACAATTTAGGACAGTCAAAAGAAATATAATAAAGTGTTAATAGTATATGTATATTAGAAAATGTGTGATTTTCATATTAATTTTTATATTTTTTGCCTTGAAGTTTTTTCTGTAGTGAATATGTATTAAATCAGGAAAAAAGTGTGAAAATAAAGACTGTTTGGTCTAATTTTGAGAATATGCCATGACCTCTTTTAAGGAGATAATTATGTGGCCTGAAAAAGTGTTTCTTTCTTTTGTTTTTAAAGATTTTATTTATTTGTTTTTAGAGAGAGGGGAAGGGAAGAAGAAAGAGAGGGAGAGAAACATGGATGTTTGTGAGAGATACTTAAATCTGTTGCCTTCGCATGCCTCCAGCTGGAGACCTGGCCCTCAACCCAGGCATGTTCCCTGACAGGGAATTGAGCTGGCGACCTTTGGCTTCACAGGCTGGCACTCAGTCTGTGCACTGAGGCACTGAGCCACACCAGCCAGGGCTCATGAGAGGTTCTTGATCTCACTTTTCTAAATGACTTGTGTGAGCTGAAAACTGCTTCATAAATACCCCTGCTTCTCATATTTGTAAAGTAGAAATTAACACATTTAATCCAAAGGAGTTAGTATTGAACTACATAAAAACAGAATACCACAAGCTGTCTATTCTGCCTCTGTTGTCAGAGATAAATAGTGAAAGAATGTTCATGGCATCATTGTCATACCTACTGGTAATTAGCGCTTCCACCAAAGAAGTAAAAAATGGTAAAACCCAGAGAAGTAAAAGCTACTGTGCATAGCTACAGGGAAATAACATTGTACAATGTTGACATTTAAGGCTAAAATTGGTATAATAATTGAGAACAGTGTTTGGCTGCTAGTAAAAGATGAAAGTGGCTTAATAAGATAGGAATTTACTTACTTTTTCCACAAAAATGAATCCATAGTAATGCCAAGGCTGATATGGTGGCTTCATGATGTCATCAGTGTCCCATTATTCTTCTAACATTTTGCTCCACCATCTATAGCTTATAGCCTCTAATGTCATGCTCACTGAACTCCAACCAGTGGAGGGAGGAAGAGGGAAAAGCAAAAGTGTCTGCCAGCTGAATCTGTCATCTTTTTAAGCTTTTCTGGTAACCTTACCCAATAATTGCTACCTATATCTTGTTGGCCAAACTCAGTCAAACAATTAACTTCTATCTGCAAGAGGAGGCTAAGAAATGTAATTTTCAGCTGTGCACAGTTGCCACCTAAAATCCAGGTTCTATTAGTAAATATGAAAAGAAAATGAATTGTGGGTATTTATTGGTCAGGAAACTTTGTAGTCCTTGATACAATTAGTTTAAAAGAAACATGTTCTTTGATTTCACTGTAATAACATTTCCTTTTTGGGAAATGCAGGGGCAGCAAAATCTGTTATTTTGTTGATTCTCCTTTGGACTTGTCTTTGCTTTTTTTTCTTTGAGGGGAAGGTAGGGAGGAAGAGAAACATCATTGTGTGGTTGCCTCTCATGTGCCCCCTACTCTGGGGATCTGGCAAGGCAACCTAGGCATGTGCCCTGACTGGGAATACCAGCAACCCTTTGGTTCACAGGTTGGCGCTCAATCCATTGAGCCACACCAGCCAGGGCTCCATGCATTCTTTATTAACCATTCTTTATTAACCATTCACAGTTCTAATAGGTCTTAACAGATATTTCTTACCTCAGATTTTTATGCACTTCATTTAGAATCAAATGACCTTGGTTTGTGATCTAGCTCTGCCACTAATTAGCTGTGTGATAAAAGGCATTTCATTTAGCTTTAGTCAATTATTCATTGATTCTTTCAACAGATATTTATGAATACTTTTTGAGCTAGGTACTAGGGATATGAAGTAAATAAGACAGTCATGGCTTCTGCCTTCACAGAGTTTTCTAGGTAATGCAGATAATGTATTTACAAAATAGAAGTGAGTTTGTGAGAGCCTCATTTTCTTTATTGTAAAGTGGGAATAGTAGCATTTTATAATTCCTGTGAAGGTTAAATGAGATAAATTTTAATACTTGTAAACATAAAAGTACATTTTGTAATCTATAAAACCTTATTAAGTTGGAGGGCATTCTTTTTATTACTGTGAAGTAACAGCTTTATCCAGTAGCAGTCATTCCACCCCCCTTAGTTCACAATCCGTGTGATTTTATCTTCTCCAGGTTTGTGGTGAGTTCTCATTCAAGTAAGTCGTATCTCAGTTTTCCCTAAAGCCACTACCATTTACTCCCATGGTGGATTGGACTTCTCATACTTTTGGAAAATTCCCCGTTTGCATTCAACAAGCCATATCCCTCCTCTCACCATAATTTCTTTGGCCACTCCTTTATTCAGAACAAGTTCTTTGAGCACCTAGTATGGGCTAGGCATTGGAAATACAGAAGGGGCAAGCCTCGCCCCAATAGACTTTATAAATCTAATAGAGAATACAAATTTTAGGCAAATAGTTTGATGAAATGAATGTGAATTAAAGGGATAAAGGGAAAGTATAAAATTGAATGGAGAGTTTATCCCCTATAAGGAAGGAGAATTACAGTGGTTTCTTTTCTCCTTCTAAATATAATTGACTGATATTGTTCCAAAGTCATTATGTAAATATATGAAAGTGAAGCCATCTGGAAAGA
This sequence comes from Anoura caudifer, assembly GCA_004027475.1. Lineage (NCBI taxonomy): Eukaryota > Metazoa > Chordata > Mammalia > Chiroptera > Phyllostomidae > Anoura > Anoura caudifer. The sequence continues at coordinate 81,922 of PVKU01006037.1, forward strand.
AAGTGGTATATATAGTTACTTAAATGTGAAGTATTAATAAGTTATATATTATAGACTCTTGGTTATAACTAATATTAAAATTAACATTTGTATGGCACTTTATCATAATCGAAGATAGAGACCCAGTGCCTAAGTAAATGTTTGGTAGACTCATATAGCCCTATGTTAAAAGCACAGACTTTGGTGTCAATCCCTACCCTTAACTCACTTAACCATGTGACTTGGGGACAAGTTACTTAAACTTTCTGTTTTCTTAATACAAAAATAAGAAAAAAAATACCTACTCTATGGGGTTGTTGTCAGGGTTAAATTAATGTATAAAACAATTAATGCTGTGTCTGGTTCATTGTAAGCATTCCATAAATGTTAGGTTATCATTATTATTTAAGTTTTGTGCCCTTTCTATAAATCCTTTGTTGCTTTTTGCTTAGCAATCAGTGAAATCAAATATAATGTTTTTTTTAATATAAGCCTAATGTTTGTTTTTATTTTACTGTACTGGTTATTTTGTCTTCTTGTTTCCCTAGGCATAGTGAACATAAGTGTGAATAATGTCCAGGAGTTGATTGTTGCAGCAGACATGCTACAATTGACTGAAGTTGTTAATCTTTGCTGTGATTTTCTGAAAGGACAAATTGATCCACTGAACTGCATTGGGATCTTTCAGTTCTCTGAGCAAATTGCCTGCCATGATCTTTTGGAATTCACAGAAAACTACATTCATGTCCATTTCTTGGAGGTTCAGAGTGGGGAAGAGTTCCTGGCACTTACAAAAGATCAGCTGATCAAAATTTTGAGAAGTGAAGAGCTTAGCATTGAGGATGAATACCAAGTCTTCTTAGCTGCAATGCAATGGATTCTCAAAGATCTGGGAAAGAGAAAAAAGTATGTGGTGGAAGTGCTAGACCCAATTCGATTCCCTTTATTACCTCCTCAGAGACTTTTAAAGTATATAGAAGGTAATTTTTTTTGTTGTTGCATATCAGATTAGTCGATTAATTGTCTGGTGGCTTTTTCTGTTTGAAATGTGATGGTGTTTTTATTTTTCAATTCAATAGCAGACAATTATTGAATGATTACTGTATGCCAAGATACATACTTTTGTTTTTGTGGGTAGACAGTAGTATTTCCATATTTCTACCTTTTATTTTAATAAAATTCTTATGTACCTTTCTGAGATTAAGTACTAATGGAGATGAGAGTTATAGATAAAATTACTGACTGAGCTGAGACATTGCTGTTTTTGACCATACCAATTATTTCAGCATAAGATTTCCTGGTCACTTTTTTAAAAAAATTGATTCCAGAGAGAGAAGGGAGAGAGGGAGAAACATCCATGTGAGAGAAACATTAATAGGTTACCTCCTGCATGCACCCGATCCAGGGACCAAACCTGCAGCCTAGGTACGTACGTATCCTGACTGGGAACCAAACCCACAATCTTTCAGTGCATGGGGTGATGCTCCAACCCACTGAGCCACACTAGTCAGGCATCTTGTCACTTTTAAAAAGTCAGCAAAGTCCTGGTCCATGCGGCTCGGGTGGTGGGTTGGGCATCAGGGCACATGCCTAGGTTGCTGGTTTGGTTCCTGGTACAAAAGGCAAGTAATCAATGTTTCTCTCCCACATCGATGTTTCTCTCCCTCTCTCCCTCCCTTCCCTTCTCAAATAAAAAATAATTAATATAATTTAATTAAAGCCAATTATTTTAAAAAATAGAAAATAAAAAATCAGGAAATTCTAACATTTGAGGGAAATGTATGTGCTAAAATCAAAACCGAAACATAACAAATCCTACAAGTCCTCATTATAAAATAAATTTTATATTGATATGATATCGGAGCTCCTAAGTAACCTCTGAATCATCTGTAGGTTCTAAACTTTGAAAATACTTTTCACCGTAGTATGAAATAGTTTTTATCTTTATATTAGAAAAAATAATAGTATTTAAATTTTATTTTTAAGAACTATTTTAGACCTGGTTTCAAGATTTGAAGGGTTTTTTTTTTTTTATTTTTTTATTTTTTAAGATTTTATTTTATTATTATTTTTTTTTTAGATTTTATTTATTTTATCTTTAGAGGGCAAGGGAAGGAGAGAGGGAGAGAAACATCAATGTGTGGTTGCCTCTCGCGTGTCCCCTGCTGGGAACTGGCCTGCAACCCAAGCATGTGCCCTGACTGGGACTTGAACCACGATCCTTTGGTTCGCAGGCCCGCACTCAATCCACTGAGCTATACCAGCCAGGGCTTAAGATTTGAAGTTTCTACTCTTGTCCTACACTTGAAAATTTAGGATGTGACAATTATAAATGATCTTATGAATTAAATATACTATTACAATTAAAAGTGTAATTCTGTGAAGTATATTTAATGTGGATTTTTTTTTTCTCCACTGTAACTTAACAGTGTTAACAGAATTTTGTAGGGTTTCTGAGTGATATTGTTTTAATTCAAATATATAATCAATCCTTATTATTCATGGTAGTTATGTTCTATAAAGTTGCCATAAACATTGAATTGGCAAATACTAAGCCATTGTTCCTAGGGTAGGTATGTAGTAAATTCTTGAAGCCTCTGGTCATGACATTTTTGTCAACTGATCAAAACATAACCTTGTTTCATGTATATTTCTGTTAAAACACTTTATTTACTATTATGTATTGCTGGTGTATTAACATTGAACTCATAGTCAAAAGCACTATAACTCCTACCTGCATGCAGCCTATGTAACACGTGCATTTTCTATGTAAGGCCATCACAGCCTTCTTGCACTTAGGAACGCATAGGCAGCACTTAATCATTTTAAACAGTGAAATCACCAACAAAGAACTCAAAACTGTGAAAAACGTGGCACTAAATCTGAAAAGGACACTTGTTTACAGTATGAGAACTGAAACAAAACATAGAGTATCACCTCATTCAGCTCATTTAGGAATATTCACGTCAGGCGATTCACATTTTTGCCACTCTGTGGCACATCCATGAATGACCAGGAAAGCACCATGAGTGTTGATTTGGGTTACAAATACATTTTCAGAGTAGATATATTCACAGGTGAGGAATCCATAATCCCATGCTAAAACAAGAAGAGAGAAATAATCCATACACATTTTTGTATGAATCATGGGAGAATTTAGGAGTAGGGCAAAAGCTTTCATGGTAGAGTTAGTTTTTTTCAAGTGCCATAGATACAGCATGCTAAAGAAAAGTTTCTCTGCTAGGAACAAAGGAATATTCCCTAGAATTGGGGTGTATTTTCCTACAAGTTGGTATTATAATAGTCCAGTCTTGTACTGCTTATTATAAACATGCCCAATAGTTACCACCTAAAGGTATTTCACTGGAAGAAAACTGCAGAGTCAAGGGGAAGTAAAGGGAGGATTTTTTTTTAAAGGCAATCTTAAACCCTGACTGGTTTGCTCAGTTGGTTGGAGGATGATTCTATGCATCAAAAGGTTGCAGGTTAGACCCCTCAGTCAATGCACATACCTTGGTTGTGGGTTCAATCCCTGGTCGGGACATGGATGGGAGGCAACCAATCAGTGTTTCTCTCTCACATTGATGTTTCTCTCTCCCTTCCTCCTTCCCTTCCTCTCTATCTAAAAGGAAAAATAATAATAATAAATAAAACAATAAACACATCTTCAGGTGAGGGTACATGAATAAATAAATGGCAACCTTAGTATTTTTCAAGTTTGAAACTTTTTCTTTTTGATCACATTGGAGAAAAGACAATTTATGTAAAAATGTATTGAGACCTGCCCTGGCTGGTGTGACTCAGTGGATTGAACACAGGTCTGCAAACCAAGTGGTTGCTGGTTTGGTTCCCAGTCAGGGCACATGCCTGGGTTTCAGGGCTGGGCCTCCGGTGCGGGGGTGTGCAAGAGGCATCCACCCACTGATGATTTTCTCTTTCCCTTCTCTTCTGTCTGGAAATAAATAAATAAAATATTTTTAAAAATGTATTGAGACCCTACCACAAAATTCAGAGAGGGCAGAAGCCTTCTTTGAAATGGTTAAATTATGTTATGTGAAATGTGTAGATTTTTAAAATGGTACATGGTTTGCCCTGACTGGTGTAGCATAGTGGGTTGGGCATCATCCCACAAACCAGAATGTCGCTGGTTCTGTTTCTGGTCAGGACATGTCTAGGTTGCAGGCCAGATCCCTTGTTGGGAGTATATCGGTGGCAACCAATCAATGTCTCTCTCACACATCAGTGTTCTCTCCCTTTCTCCTTCTCTTCCCCTCTCTCTAAAAATAAAAATAAATAAAAATTTTAAATGGTACATGATTTTATAAAAACTTTAGGTCATAAAATATAAAAAAAAATAATAAATCACCCAGAGTCAGTCACCCAAAAATAACCAGTTATAATTAACATTCAGATATCACTGTATAGGAGGTTGGATGATGGTTGGATATATGGTTGAATAAATAGTTAAAAGAAAAAATTATAAGAATATGAATCATTCTGTACACTATTTGTAATATAAAAATGTACTTAAATCTCACTAATAGTTAACAAAGAAGCTGAAGTAATAACTACCATATATTTGCCATGTATAATGCACACTCACATTTTTGTGCACATTATACATGGGATTATTATACCCAAGGTATATAATCATTATACCCATGTATAATACACATCCTTATTTTTCCTTCAAAAATATGGGCAAAAAAATGCACATTAGACACAGCAAAATACGGTAATTTCAGATAAATGTCTATCCTAAAAAATACTCATTCTAAAAAGCTCTAATAGATTAAGGACAAAAGATGAAAGTCACTAAAAGATTAAATCACAGTCTCATTTTGCATTTCAATTTTAAACAGTATAGACTCTATGCTAACAAAAAGTGAGATAATTAGCATTCTTATTTTTCTTCTTACCCCCTCTTCAATATTTATACCTTTGTATAGATTTTTTTGCAGTCATGATTTTCTTAGCTCTGTGCTTTATTCTATATTTAAATGGATTTGATGCCCTCTACAAGTTTTCCGATCATAGTCTTTTTATTCCTGAATTTTCTTTTTTGATTCATCATTTGGTTGTCTGGATTTTATCACAAAGTACCTTTTTCAAGAAAGGCTCATGGTTATATTTCCTGAATTCTTTTCATGTTTGAGAATTTCTGCCTGATGTATTTTTAATTTAACAGCAATTTTGGTGAGCACAATATTCTAAATTATAAAATGATATTCCTCCCTGCTCCCCCTCAAACTTTATAAGGCCTTCTTCTTTTTTATTTTTATTTTTTATTTTTTTAGTGACTGCCTTTTTTGCTTTGGTACCTAAAATTCTCTTTCATTCTTTTTTTTTCCCAAAAAGATTTATTTGTATAAATCCATAAAAGATTAGCACCCAGGCATGCTTTTGAACTAAGAAAGTTTCATAGTTTCCAAACCTTAGCTCTCCTTGCTTTTTTATTAATTAATAGTAACCAATTATTTCAGGAAGCAAATATAAAGCTAAATATATTCTCTGAAATATCCTAAAATTAGTAAGAAATGATAATGGCATTTTATTTTTTCATTATTCTTAATTTGTGTAAAAGTTTGTTATTTTCTTATTACACTGTATCATATACCCTTTCCTTTTAAATGGTTTGGTTTCAATTCATTTGGGGGGAATTTTTCTGAATGAAATCTCTGAATACTTTTAATGTTTCATTTGGTAGTTTTCATCCTTTTGTTGAAACTTCTTTGTCTTTTATATTTATCATCTAATATTAAAATATTTTGTCTTTTTCTGAGTTCACAGTTTTCTCAAGTCTTTATTTCATATTGCTGATTTGATTTGTCGTATCTATTGTGTTTCTTGTTTCTAGTTTATAGAATTTGCAATACTATTATTTCAGTTCTCACTTTGGTTCCTTATCAGTGCGACTCATTCTGTCTTTGAGCTCTTTTTTTTGTAGGATCTATGTTCTTAATAATTCTATCTCTGATATCTGTTTGTGGCTAATGTTTTCTTCCAGGCTAAATTCTTCAGTCTCTTTGTCATCTTTCTTGGGATATATTTTAACAGCTATATTGCTGTTTTTTGCACATGCTTTACCATGAACAGCTCTATCAAACCTGTTTGCCTTAGTAATGTAAGAGCTAATTCTCCTTGACACCCTTTCTACCTTCGTTTATTTTTTTGTCATTTTTTCTTTCTAACTTAGCTTAACTACTTTGTTTCTCCCATCTAAAATTTGAGAGCTATGTGTTGTGTTCTCACCACTTCTTTCTAGCCTGAGGCATGAGGGTAGTAGAAGAATGGAGATTTGCTAAAGCTGAGGTCCTTCCTTGGGGACCTGGGCTCTGAGCTCTCTCTTAGGAGATCCTAATATTGATCTGTGTCAGGGCCTACTTAATCCAACCAAACATGCATCTCACATAGATTTACCTAGCACTGTGCTCTCTTAGATGGCAAACTCTGGTGATCCTCTCTACCTTTACTGATGGTGCTCTAAGAGACTTTTCTTTTTATGGTTTTTGGTCTTTGACTTCTCAGTTTGGCTTCTTACCTGCTCAGTCTACCTCTCTCCAAATTACTAGTTATTAGTGAGACTTCTCAAGATTTTGTTAGTTGATCTTCTTTCCTCAATATTGCTTCTCGGATATAAGGACAAGGCTTAGAGATAGTCCCTTGCTAGCACATATGGGGCCTTTGTGCCAATTTGAAAGTAGTGCCCTTTTAGAGGATCTTAGAGCTTGTCAAGTGGGACACAAGTTGACTTTCATCCCCAGTTCACCTCCTCAGCTAAGCTCCCTTGAGCAGGAACAGCCTGTAAAATCATGCTCAGTGTCTTTTTAGGAAATGGACCTCATTCCAACAGATCTTTTGCTTCTTGCTTTAACTGTCATTTTTGAAAGCTTATGACATAATTTTATATCCTTTTGTTATTAGGTTGTATGTATAGAATTTTGGGCTACTTTACATTTTATATTTTCATTTTGTTAGATAATTGTGATCCTGTTTCACCTTGACATCTTTATTTAGAAATACTCATACATGTATTTACAAATTGCCTATTATGAAACATATTTTTAAAAAACCTTTGATTTAAAGAAAATATTTTTTAGTAACAATGAGAAAAATATTTGGTATTGTAGAAAACAAACACCATTGTTTGATGATGATTTTTTAAAATTGATTAAATTTACAGAGAGAGGAAGGGGGAGAGAGAGAAAGAAATCAATTTGTTGTTCCATTTATTTATGCATTTATTAGTTGGTTCTTTTTTTTTTTTAAAGATTTTATTTATTTATTTTTAGAGATAGGGTAAGGGAGGGAGAAATAGAGTGAGAGAAACATTGATGCCTGAGAGAAACATCAATCAGTTGCCTCTTGCATGCTCCCCAACCAGGGATGGCCCCACAACCCAGGCATGTTTCCATCATGGTTGGTTCTTGTGTGTGTTCTGACAAGGATTGAACCCACAACCTTGGCATATTTGGAGGATGCTCTAACCAACTGAGCTGCCTGGCCAGGGCTTGATGATGAGATTTTATTTTTTTGATTGATAAATGTGTTTTGTCTTAGGTAGGCATGTCTTTTCAGTATTATTTACAAGTTAGTTAACATGATCTTTTATAACATTGCTTTAGGAGTATCTGATTTTAATCTTCGTGTTGCATTGCAAACACTTTTGAAAGAGTACTGTGAGGTGTGCAGATCTCCCAAAGAGAACAAGTTTTGTAGTTTTCTGCAGACATCTAAGGTTCGACCTCGGAAGAAAGCAAGAAAGTACCTGTATGCAGTAGGTAAGAACCTTTTTAAAAGTAATAGAAATTATCTCTATTGTAGGAATTTTAGGATCAAAACCTTTTAATATTTTGTTGTTATTATATATGTCAGAATATTCTAGTGTGTCAAATAGACATTTAATTTCCATACAGGCTACAGATTTATAAATTGTGGTTATATAATACAGTGAACACATCTAAGAATAAAATAGCTACTCATCTGACATCTATTATTCTGTGATCTATATCTTTGGGTTCTTAGATTATTCTATTATTGTCAATAGCTAACTAAAGAAATATTACTTTAAAAATTGAAAATTTCAATTCTAGTGAAATATAAGGAAAATAAACCTCAAAAATATTAACTATTCACAGTGTCTTATATGGTTATGATAGGAACCAGTGGTCTCCGAGGTGTGGATGTGCAGGATAAACATACCAGAGGCATATCAGATAAACATAGTGAAACCTTTTTTTATTTTAAAAAGCATTAAACCTCATCAGTATTTGATATATATATATATATATGGACAGATTGACTATATTTTTATATATAATATAATTTTATATAAATATTTTATAATTTTTATATGTGTAATTAAATATATAATTTTGTGTCTGCTATGATATATAAATATGTAATTTTTGAGTGCATGGTAAACTTCTTTTAATGATGGGATGTGCAATCAAACCAGAGTTTCAACTCACTATTTTTAATTGAAATAGACACTAATAGAAGCCATAATGAAACTTTTTAAGTAGACAGATAACTAGCTCCTATATTTATGTTTTAGCTAATGTTCTATTATAACCAAGACCAGGTAGTAGAATACTGTGGTTACCTCATTGCATTTAAGCCATAATCTCTCAGAACTTGGCACATTTAAGAATAGTATGTGTATATATGGCAGGCTCTAAAGCCTTTATTCCTTGCTATGAAATAGGTAATACTGAATGTCTAGAGGTAGAGGTCTATATTTTTCTCCTTACTGTCATTTCCATATTTAGCAATAAGGGATCTGCCATGTTTCTCCTATCCTTCCTTTGTTCAGGTGGATATACTCGATTGCAGGGGGGTCGTTGGAGTGACAGCAGAGCCCTCAGCTGTGTAGAACGTTTTGACACCTTTAGCCAGTACTGGACCACTGTGTCTTCGCTTCATCAGGCTCGATGCGGGCTGGGAGTAGCAGTTCTAGGAGGGATGGTGTACGCTATTGGAGGTAATAATCATAATGTCTTATTTTCCTTATTAGTCTCTAGCTGTAAGTTGGCTGAATTGTTATTTGCCTTATATATATGGCTGGTACTATGGGGTATACATAGATACAGTTGTGCTTATTAAATATTTATTGAGGACTTCCAGCTAAGATGGAGGCATAGGTGGACAAACTGTGCCTCCTTGCACAACCAAAATTAAGGACAACAAAGATTTAGAAACAAGAAAACAATCAGAACTGATGGAAAGTTGAACTGTACGGAAGTCTAACAACCATTGATTCCAGACTGGTAAGAGGGGCAGAGTCGCAGCAGGAAAATGTGGAGGTTAGTGGACCCAAGTGTGCAGGCAGCAGCAGCTGGAAGATCCCAGGTGCACAGGAGGTGGCTAGTGGACCCTGGGCACAAGGTGGCAATGGTGCAGACCTAGTGAGGCCACTCAAGGCGGCTGGCTGACCAGGTGGTCCCACATTTACACGCAGATAATCCAGATGAAGGGGAAGCGGCAGAGGGAACTGGAATCTGAGAGAGAGCAGAGCAAGCGCCATTGTTCCCTCTCGGACCCTGCCCCTACATACAGCAGTCACTACCCAGCAACTGGGTTGCCCCACCCTGGGGAACACATAAGGCTCTGCCTCTCACTACGTAACAGCCGTGACCAGACCAAAAAAAAAAAAAAAAACCAAAATGGCTCAAACAGGAGAACAAATCAAAGCCCCAGAGCCAATTCACCTAAGCGACCAAGAGATAGCCAGCCTATCAGATGCACAGTTCAAAGCCCTAGTGATCAGGATGCTCACAGAATTGGTTGATTTTGCTCACAAATTAGACGAACAAATGAAGGCTACAATAAGTGAAGTGAAGGAAAATGCACAGGGAACCAATAGAGATGGGAGGAAAACTGTGACTCAAATCAATGGAGTGGACCAGAAGGAAGAAACAAACAAACAGAAAACAAAGAAGAAACAAGAATTCAAAAAAACGAGGAGAGGCTTAGGAACCTCCAGGACATCTTTAAACATCCCAACATCTGAATTATAGGGGTACCAGAAGGGGAAGAGGAAGAGCAACAAGTGGAAAACTTATTTGAACAAATAATAAAGGAGAACTTCCCCAATCTGGCAAAGGAAATAGACTTCCAGGAAGTCCAGGAAGCTCAGAGAGTCTCAAAGAAGTTGGACCCAAGGAGGAACACACCAAGGCACATTATAATGACATTAGCCAAGATTAAAATGAAGAAGAGAATTCTAGAAGCAGCAAGGGATAAGGGCACAGTCACCTACAAAGGAGTTCCCATCAGACTGTCAGCTGATTTCTCAAAAGAGACCTTATAGGCAAGAAGGGGCTGGAAAGAAGTATTCCAAGTCGTGAAAGTCAAGGACCTATGTCCAAGATTGCTCTATCCAGCAAAGCTGTCATTTAGAATGGAAGGGCAGATAAAGCACTTCTCAGATAAGGTCAAGTTAAAGGAGTTCATCATCACCAAGCCCTTATTATATGAAATGCTAAAGGGACTTATCTAAGAAAAAGAAGATAAAAAATAGGACAGTAAAAAGACAGCAAACTCACAGATATTAATAACCGCACCTAAAACAAAAGCAAACTAAGCCAACATATAGAACAGGAACAGAAACACAGAAATGGAGATCACATGGAGGGTTAGCAACAGGGGAGTGGAGGGGGGAGGTACAGAGAATAAGTAGCATAGACGGTAGGTAGAAAATAGACGGACAGGACAAGAATAGTGTGGGAAATGTTGAAGCCAAAGAACTTATATGTATGACCCACGGACATGAACTAAAGGGAGAGGGATGTGGGTGGGATGGAGTGTGCAGGTTGGAGGGGAATGATGGAGAAATGGGACAACTGTAATAGCATAATCGATAAAATATATTAAAAATAATAAATGAATGAAAAAAGAAAAAGGAAATATAAGATATTGAATATTTCAGACTAAATGATACTGTGATTTATCATAAGGCAGAATACTTAGGTTTGGTTTTACTGAAAAGTTGTTCATAAAATGTGGCATCAAAATTTAGGTCAGCATTTATGATAAAAACTTTTTTTAATTATATTTTATTGATTATACTATTACAGTTGTACCATTTCTCCCCCATCACTCCCCTCCACCCTTCAAACTCCCTCCCACCCATACTCCCCGCCTTAGTTCATGTCCGTATGTCATAAGTTCTTTAGCTTCTATTCTTCCCACACTATTCTTGCCCTCCCCCTGGCTGTTTTCTACCCAACATCTATGCTACTTATTCTCTGTACCTTTTCCCCCTCTCTTCTTCCCACTCCCCTGTTGCTAACCATCCATGTGATCTCCATTTCTGTGTTTCTGTTCCTGTTCTAGTCATTTGCTTACTTTGCTTTTGTTTTAGGTGTGGTTTTTAATATCTGTGAGTTTGGTGTCTTTTAACTGTCCTATTTTTTATCTTCTTTTTCTTAGATAAGTCCCTTTAACATTTCATATAATAAGGGCTTGGTGATGATGAACTCTTTAACTTGACTTTATATGAGAAGCACTTTATCTTCCCTTCCGTTCTAAAAGACAGCTTCTTCGTATAGAATAATCTTGGATGTAGGTCCTTGACTTTCATGACTTGGAATACTTCTTTCCAGCCCCTTCTTGACCATAAGTTCTCTTTTGAGAAATCAGCTGACAATCTAATGGGAACTCCTTTGTAGGTGACTGTGCCCTTATCCCTTGCTGCTTCTAGAATTCTTCATTTTAATCTTGGCTAATGTCATTATGGTGTGCCTTGGTGTGTTCCTCCTTGGGTCCAACTTCTTTGGGATTCTCTGAGCTTCCTGGACTTCCTGGAAGTCTATTTCCTTTGCCAGATTGGGGAAGTTCTCCTTTATTATTTGTTCAAATAATTTTTCCACTTGTTGCTCTTCCTCTTCCCCTTCTGGTACCCCTATAATTCAGATATTGGGACATTTCAAGATGTCCTGGAGGTTCCTAAGCCTCCTCACTTTTTTGAATTCTTGTTTCTTCCTTCTTTTCTGTTTGTTTGTTTGTTTCTTCCTTCTGGTCCACTCCATTGATTTGAGTCACAGTTTTTCTCCCATCACTACTGGTTCCCTGTGCGTTTTCCTTCATTTCACTTATTGTAGCCTTCATTTGTTCGTCTAATTTGCGACCAAAATCAACCAATTCTGTGAGCTTCCTAATCACCACTGCTTTGAGCTGTGCATCTAATAGGTTGGCTACCTCTTGGTCACTTTGATGAATTAGCTCTGGGGCCCCGATCTGTTCTTCTGTTTGAGCCATCCTTGTTTTTTTGTTTTTGTTTTTGTTTTGGTCTGGTCGTGGCTGTTTCATAGTGAGGGGCCTGGCCTTAGGCGTTCACCAGGGCGGGGCAACCCAGTCGCTGGGTTGTGACCCTGGATGTGGGGGGTGGGGTTGGAGAGGGAACAATGGTGCCTGCTCTGCGCTCGGATTCCAGTCTCTTCTGCCACTTTCCCCAAGCAAAATGGGCCCTTCTGGCACTGATTTCTGTGTGGGTGGGCTTGTGCACGTTCTAGGACCCCATGGGTCTGTCCAATGAACTCTCCTGTGAGGCTGCAACTCTCTCTCCCGGCACCCCAACCCCCAGAAGTGTTCTCAATCAGTGCCTTTTAGGCTCTTTCCCAGTGCTGGGGCCCTGCGCTGGCTGCGCAGTCCGTCTCGCTGCCCGTTTTCGCCTGGCTTATCTGAGCGCGAATGTGTGACTGGGGTCAGCCGCCCTGTGTGCCTCGCTTGGTTTGCTCATCGCCTCCCTGCTCTTGGTAATTGCCGCCTGTGCACCAGGGACCACCAGCTACTGCTTCTTCCTGCCACGATCCCTCTCCACCCAGCCACCAACTCCGCCCCTCTTACCAGTCTGGGCAAATCGTTGTCAGACTTCCGTACAATTCAGTCCTCTATTACTTCAGGATAATTTTGTTGTTATAGCAACAAATTGACATAGTTAATCTCTAACCCTTATAGCTAATCTTTTTAGTTTTATTTCTGCGAGTCATTCTAAAACACTAAAAATCATATGTCAAAAATGTTATTATTTTCTGACTATAATACTGTCAGTAGGGAATAGTTTATTTTTATCCTTTGGAGAGGACATAACTGTCCCTCAAAAACTTCATAAATCAGTAAATTTCATGGTGCATATGAAAATCCCAACAAAATTAGAGTTTTAAGCCTTACAACCATATTTCTATATAGTCTTTGATTAGAACTCTAATAGTTCTTTTTATGTATATATTTTGGCAATTGTGGATAGTTTCCTTGCATGAACTCTTCTGTTTAACCTAAGGTCACACTGTCCCATGTAACACTTGCATATATATGTATCACCTTTCCTAACGCCACAGAGTATTTATGGGGGCTCTTCAAAAATGGGGGCTATGACTTTGCTAGCTATTATTAATACTACCAATATTGCTATCTTAAGATTTCTCATTATATAATTTTAAAATAATTTTTATTATCAAAGTAATTCAGGTGTGTTATAGGAAATTTTGCTAAAACCAAAGCATATATAAAAAAATGCCTAGCTGGTGTGACTTAGTGGATTGAGTGCCAGGTTGCAAATCAAAGGGTCACCAGTTCGATTCCCAGTCTAAGGCACATGCCTGGATTGTGGGCTAGGTCCCTGGTAGGGAACACATGAGAGGCAACCACACATTGATGTTTTTCTCCCTCTCTTTCTCCCTCCCTTCCCCTCTCTAAAATACATAATAAAATCTTTAAAAAAGAAGGAATGGAGGGAGGGAAGGAGGGGAAAAGAAAATAAAGCCCTGAACTGTGTGGCTCAGTTGGTTGGGCATCCTCCCACAAAGCAAAATGTTACTGGTTCAATGCCCAGTCACAGCCCATGCCTGGGTTGTGGGTTCTGTCCCAGTTGGGGGCACATATAAGAGGCAACTTAATGATATTTCTCTTTCACATCAATGTTTCCCTCTCTTCCTCCCTCCCTTGCCCTCTCTCTAAAAATAAATAAATAAAAATCTTTAAAAAGTAATAAAGAAAAATCACCCATATTATAATTATACCATGCAGAAATAATCACAGTTAATAGTTTAGTTTATTTCCTTCTAGATACATATCTGGGTTAATTTTCTAAATACTACTTTTAAAAATTAAGATATAATTCACATACCATAAAATTTACCATTTAAAGTATATAGTTCAGTGATTTTTAGTATGTTCACCAGGTTGTACAACCATTACCTCTAATTCCAGAACATTTTCATCACTTCAAAAAGCCATTCTTATTATTTGGGGAAATTTTTATATCTGTGTAGGGAACTGTTTACTAGTCAAGTTCCCAGACTCCAGCCAAGGGTCAACCTTGTAAAGGAGGCCTTTCTAAGGATAGGCAGTCTTAGGTCTGCTATGTTAACTCTTTTCTGCACAGGAGGAGTTTTGTATACATTCAGGATGCTAGGCCCTTGTAAAGTTATATGTGCTGCAAATATTTTTCCTACTCTGCTGCTTCACCTTTTACACTCTTTATGGGATCTTTGATCAACAAATGTTTTTAATTTTAATGTAGCCAACTCTATTATTTTTCTCTTTATGGTCAGTTTCTTATATACATGTATATATTTATATATTTATTATCCTCACCCAAGGACATGTTTATTGATTTTAGACAGGAAAGTAGGGAGTGAGAGAGGGAGAGAAATATTGATGTGAGAGAGAAACATCAATTGGTTGTCTCTCGTATGCACCCCAGCTGAGACTAAACACTCAATTTAGGCATGTACCCTGACCAGGAATTGAACCATGACCTTCAGTTTATGGAACCAAGTTCCAACCATCTGAGCCACACTGGCCAGGGCTCTTGTACTTTTTTAAAGAAATCCTTCCCTACTCTAAAGTCACAAAGATATATACCTTTATTGTTTTCTAAAATTTTATAGTTTTTCTGTTTACATTTATATCTGTAATCTACCTGGATTTGAGTTTTGTAAATAGTGTGAGTAAGGAACTAGGTTTTTTTTATATCTATATAAACAATTATCCTAGCATGGAAAAACTTTTTTCCCCAATGCTCTGTAGTACAAACAGTTATATATCATGTAATTACATATGTATGGATCTATTTCTAGATTTCTGTTCCATTGGTCTTTTTGTCTACCCCTATATTAATTACTAAAGTTCTGTTTTAAGTCTGTAAGCTTATCTGATAGGGCAGTTTCTCAACATTATTTTGTGAGAGTGCTTGGCCTATTGTATTTCCCATTTCAATTTTAGAATCACTTTGTTTTTGAAAATAATACTGTATGATTCCACTTATATGAGGTACTTAAGGTAGTCAAAATCATAAAGACAAATATAATAGTGACTACCAGGGGTGAGGGAGGGGAAATGGGGAGTTTTTGTTTAATAGGTATAGTTTCAATTTGATAAGATAGAGTTGTGGGATGGATGGTTGTAATGGCTGCACAACAATATGAATGTGTTAACATCACTGAACTGTAAACTTAAAAATGCTTGAGACCGTAAATTTTATGTTGTGTTAACAAAAAGGAAAGGATATCTTAAAAATTGGGATTAAATTATACCTATAAATCGTAATGGGGATTACCTCTTCTAATTTATGAAGGTGATACATTTCTTCACTTATTTAGATATTCCTTATTTAAAATTTTATCTAAATAGCACTGTCCAGTGTGGCTCAGTTGATTGGAGCTTCATCCCATGCACCAAAGGTTGCTATTGATTCCTTGTCAACGCACATACCTGGTTGTGGTTAGGCCCCAGTGAGGTGTGTGCAGGAGGCAATCAGTCAATATTTCTCTCTCTCTCTCTGTCTTTTTCCTCTCTTTCTGTCTCTAGAATCAGTGAATATATCCTTGGGTGAGGATTAAAAAGGAAAACAATTATTTAAATAAAGTTTATAGCCCTGACTGGTACGGCTCAGTTGGTTGGACATCAACCCGCAAGTGAAAGGTCACCAATTTGTTGCCAGTCAGGGCACATGCCTGGTTGCGGTTAGGTCCCTGGTCAAGGTGCATATGAGAGGCAACTGATGGGTGTTTCTCTCTCACATCATGTCTCTCTCCCTCTCTTTCTCCCTCTTTTTCTCCCTCCCTCCCTCTCTCTCTAAAAATAAATAAATAAAATATTTAAGAAATAAATAAATAAAGTTTATAAATTTTAACCGTAGAGGTCTTGTACAATATTTGATTAGATTTACTCCTAGGTATAGTATATTTTAAAATTCTATTTTGTGTATCATTTTTAAAAAGATTTTATTTATTTTTAGAGAGAGGGGACAGGAGGGAGAAAAAGAGGGAGAGAAACACAGATAGGCTAGAGAAACATTGATTGGTTGCCTCTCATGAACCCCAACTGGGGACCTGGCCTGCAGCCCAGGTATGTATCAAACTAGCAAACTTTTGCTTTGAGGAACAATACCCAACCCACTGAGCACACCAGTCAGGACTTAAGTGATATCTTTTTTTAAAGTTTCATTTTCTATTTGTTGCTAGATAAGGATTACATTAAAACTCAAATTTTACAAGAGTCAAAATGCAAATTATATGGATTGTATGGTGGTAATAGATAGCAGGAAAATTATGCTATTGCTTCATTAAATGGAGTTTACTAAATAATGGTGCTATGGTTTCAAAATAACATGCTGAGCAAATGAATTTAATAAATAGTATAAATCAGACATAATAGTTGAATTTCTGACAACATGGAATGCTATTGAATATTGTAAATATGATTCTAGGCTATTAGCATCACTAAACCTCCTCATATATTTCTCTTTTATTTAACTCAGGTGAAAAAGATTCAATGATTTTTGACTGTACCGAATGCTATGATCCAGTTACTAAACAGTGGACAACTGTAGCTTCAATGAATCACCCCCGCTGTGGCTTAGGAGTGTGTGTCTGTAATGGGGCTATCTATGCTTTGGGTAATTATGCTGTTCACTTAAGGATATCTAATATTATTTAAATTCTATTTTTAAATTATATTTTATTGATTATTCTATTACAGTTGTCCCAATTATTCCTCCTTTGCCCTCCTCCATCCAGAACCCTCCACTTCCTCAGGCAATTCCCAAACCATTGTTCATTTCTATGTCATATGTGTAAGTTCTTTGGCTACTCCATTTGCTATACTGTACTTTACATGCGCATGGCAATTCTATAACTAACTATTTGTATTTTTTAAAGATTTTTCTTTTTTAATTTATTTTCATACAGAGGGGAAGGGAGAAAGAAAGGGAGAGAAACAACAATGTGTGAGAGAAACATAGATTGGTTGCTTCTCACACTCCCCCAGCTGGGGACCTGAACCCCAACCTAGGCATGTGCCCTAGCTTGGAATGTAACCGGCAACACTTCCCTTTGCAGGCCAGTGCTCAATTCACGGAGCCACACCAGCCAGGGCCCTAATTGTATTTCTTTTTTTTCTTTTTCTTTTTTTTAGTTATATTTTATTGATTATGCTATTACAGTTGTACCATTTCTCCCCCATCATTCCCCTCCACCCTGCACACCCCCTCCCACCCACATTCCCCCCTTTACTTCGTGTCCATGTGTCATAAGTTCTTTAGCTTCTACATTTCCCACGCTATTCTTGCCCTCCCCCTGTCTATTTTCTACCTATCATCTATGCTACTTATTCTCTGTACCTTTTCCCCCTCTCTTATCCTCCCACTCCCCTGTTGCTAACCCTCCATGTGATCTCCATTTCCGTGTTTCTGTTCCTGTTCTAAGGGTTTGATTAGTTTGCTTTTCTTTTAGCTGTGGTTGTTAATATCTGTGAGTTTGCTGTCTTTTTACTGTCCTATTTTTTATCTTCTTTTTCTTAGATAAGTCCCTTTAACATTTCATATAATAAGGGCTTGGTGATGATGAACTCCTTTAACTTGACCTTATGTGAGAAGTGCTTTATCTTCCCTTCCATTCTAAATGACAGCTTTGCTGGATAGAGCAGTCTTGGATGTAGGTTCTTGACTTTCATGCCTTGGAATACTTCTTTCCAGCACCTTCTTGCCTGTAAGGACTCTTTTGAGAAATCAGCTGACAGTCTGATGGGAACTCCTTTGTAGGTGACTGTGCCCTTATCTCTTGCTGCTTCTACAATTCTCTCCTTCATTTCAATCTTGGCTAATGTAATTATGATGTGCCTTGGTGTGTTCCTCCTCGGGTCCAACTTCTTTGGGACTCTCTAAGCTTCCTGGACTTCCTGGAAGTCTATTTCCTTTGCCAGATTGGGGAAGTTCTCCTTTATTATTTGTTCAAATAATTTTTCCACTTGTTGCTCTTCCTCTTCCCCTTCTGGTGCCCCTATAATTCAGATGTTGGGATGCTTCAAGATGTCCTGGAGGTTCCTAAGCCTCTCCTCATTTTTTTGAATTCTTGTTTCTTCCTTCTTTTCTGTTTGTTTGTTTCTTCCTTGTGGTCTACTCCATTGATTTGAGTTCCAGTTTTCCTCCCATCTCTATTGGTTCCCTGTACATTTTCTTTCATTTCACTTAGTGTAGCCTTCATTTTTTCATCTAGTTTGTGAGCAAAATCAACCAATTCTGTGAGCATCCTGATCACCAGGGCTTTGAACTGTGCATCTGATAGGCTGGCTATTTCTTGGTCGCTTAGATGAATTGGCTCTGGGGCTTTGATTTGTTCTCCCATTTGAGCCATTTTGGGGGCTTTTTTTTTTTTTTTTAGTCTGGTCGTGGCTGTTACGTAGTAAGGGGTGGAGCCTTAGGTGTTCCCCAGGGCGGGGCAGCCCAGTCGCTGAATAGTGACGCTGTATGGGGGGCAGGGTCCGAGAGGGAACAGTGGCACTTGCTCCACTCTCTCTCAGATTCCAGTTCCTTCTGCCACTTCCCCTTCGCCTGGATTATCTGCGCTTGAATGTGGGACCACCTGGTCAGCCAGCCACCTTGCGCGGCCTCACTGGGTCTGCACAGTTGCCACCCCTTGCCTGGGGGTCTGCTAGCCACCTCCTGTGCACCTGGGATCTGCCAGCCGCTGCTGCCTGCATGCCTGGGTCCGCACCTCCACTTTTTCCTGCTGCAACTCTGCCCCTCTTACCAGTCTGGATGAATGGTTGTTGGACTTCTGTACAGTTCAATTTTCTATCAGTTCTGTTTACTTTCTTGTTTCTAAATCTTCGTTGACCTTAATTTTGGTTGTGAGAGGAGGCACAGCATGTCCACGTATGCCTCCATCTTGGCTGGCCCTAATTGTATTTCTTAATCACCTCACCTCTTCACTTGTTCCTAAACAGTCCCCTCCCATCTGGCAAACAGGAAAGCCTTCTCTGTTATCTGTGATTCTGTCTCTGGTCTTTTTGTATCCTTTGTTTTTTAGATTCAATTGTTAGTAGATATATATTTATTGCTATTTTATTGTTTATATTTGATCTTATTTTCTTAAATAAGTCCATTTATCATTTCATATGATAATGTTTTGGTGATGATGAACTCCTGTAGTTTTTTTCTTGTCTGGGAAGCTCTTTATCTGCCCTTCAATTCTAAATGATAGCTTTGCTGGGTAAAGCAATCTTGGCTGTAAGTCCTGCTTTTCAGGACTTCGAATATTTCTTGTCAATCCCTCCTAGCCTGCAACATTTCTTTTAAAAAATAAGCTGACAATCTTAGGGGAACTCCCCTCTAAGTAACTAACATCTTTTCTCTTGCTGTTTTTAAGAGTCTCTCTTTATCTTTATCGTTTGGCATTTTAATTATGATGTGTGTTGGAATGGACGTCTTTGCATCCACCTTCTGTGCTTCCTGGACTTGCATGTCTATTTCCTTCACCAAATTAGGGAAGTTTTCTTTCATTACTTTTTCAGATAGAATTCCAATTTCTTGCTCTTTCTCTTCTTCTGGTGCCCTATGATTCTAATGTTAGATCTCTCAAAGTTATCCCAGAAACTCCTTGCACTATCCTCTTCGCTTGGATTCTTTTTTCTTGTTGTTCTGATTGGTTGTGTTTTTTTTCTTCCTTATGTTCCATATCATTGATTTGGTTCTTGGCTTCATTCACTCTACAGTTGTTTCCCTGTATATTGTTTTTTACTGCCATTAGTGTATCCTTCATTTCTGACTGGATGTTTTTTATGCTTTTGAGGTCCTTACCAAGTTCTTCGAGCATCTTTATACCAGTGTTTTGAACTCTGCACCTGATAGATTGCTTGTTTCCATTTTGTTTAGTTCTTTTCTTGGAGTTTTGATCTGTTCTTTCATTTGTGCCATGTTTCTTTGTCTCCTCATTTTGGCAGCCTCCCTGTGTTTGTTTCTATTTATTAGGTAGAGCTGCTATAATTCCCTCTGTTGGTAGTGTGGCCTAATGTAGTAGGTGTCCTGTAGTGTCCCATGGTACAGTCTCCCCTCTCACACAAGCTGGGTACTTGAGGTGCACCCTTCGTGTGGGCTGAGTATACCTTCCCCTTGTAGTTGAGCCTTGACTGCTGTTGGCAAGTCAATGGGAGGATTTAACCAGGCCAGTCATCTGCAAGGACTGACTGTGATCATTGACCACTAACCTCCCCCTTCCATGGAGGATCAACTGTGCAGGGGCAGGGTGGTGGTACTCCAATGTGGTCTGTAGCTGTCCATTGGCTGTGCAGTCTCTGGGATGTCCTAGTTGTTGCAGGCCAGGGCAGCCCCACCTGTGCTCTACCTAGGGCCACCCTGTGTAAGCTGCAAACCAGTATTAGAGGGGCTGCTACTTATCTGGGCTTGGTGAAGCCAAGCTATGAATCTAAGATGTCTAGTACTAGTACTGGGCCTGGGGCCAGTTAGCAACAGGTACAGGGGCTTGGGGCTTAATGAGGCCGGCTCTTGCTTGTTTGAGAGGATTTAGGAAGTTGTGAAGCATGAGCTAAGACCAGCCATTCATATGAAAAAGTCATGGTTAAAAGTTTGATGAGCCTGTAAGTTGGGTGTGACAGATCTCAGGAGATCTTATGGGTGGGACAAACAATGTGAGCCAGGTTGATGGAGTCTCAGCTATGGCACCCACCTGCCCTCTTGTGGCTCTGTGGGGGGAGGTTTCAGAAAAAGGACAATGGCCTTTGCCAGTCTTTCTCTCTGGTAGAAATCTGTCTCCTAGCTCCTACCTTGATGTCAGACACTTCATTTCCTCCCTGTGTGCCACTGGTGTCTTTCAAGCTGCTACCCAGGTGCTGGAGCTCAGAGGGAATGAGTCTGAGTAAGTCCATGAATAAGTTCTTTAAGGGGAACTGCTTGGGACTCTAGAAATTTCTTCTACTGACTCAATCCCTGCTTGTTTTTGAAGGCAGAAGTTATGGGGACTTATCTTCCTGACACTGGAACCCTGGGCTGTGGGGTCTGTTGCGAGGCTAGGACTCATTGCTCCCAAGATATACCTCCCAAATTTTTATCCACTATATGTAGATGTAGGACCAGCCCATTTCACATCTTTGCCCCTTCTACCAGTCTGGGTGGATGTAATTTCTTTAATTCCATAGTTGTCAGACTTGCATTCATCTCAGTTTCTGACAGTTCTGAGTGATGGTTGTTCTACATTTTAGTTGTAAATTTAATGTAGTTGTGCAAGGAGATAAACCATTTTTACCTTCGCTGCCGTCTTGACCAGAAGTCTGTTATTTAAATTCTTGATCAGATTATGATTACTTTAAAAATTTTCCTTCACTCCCATAAGAAACTTGTATCCTTTCAGGTTTATAAATTCTTATTCTCAAAATAGTATTACTTGGGGAATATTGTCAAATGTGGAATTCTTAAGGAGAGATGGAGATAAAATATAGATGAGATGTCCAATGAAGCACTTCAGCTGATAGTTAAATTTCATGATTATTAAGTATTCTGAATATGTGGAAGTTGTTTTAAAAGATAATTTTGTAAAAATAATGAAAGTTTTGTGAAATACCAAATTTCCTATGCAATATGTTGAAGTGTTTGTTTTGTTTTATATTAAATCTCTTGTTGAAAAGGCAGAGAGTTAAAAAGTCTGAGTTCTACTCACAGTCAAATTCAAACTTCTCATGTGATTTGGACAAATAACCCCTCTGTTCCATGTGGTAATCAGCCATAATATGAAGTTGTAAGATCAAAAGTTTTCTAAGGTTTTTTGATAAATAAGATTCCTTTATCCCAGACATAAAATTTTTCTTTTTGTTTACAGGTGGATGGGTTGGAGCTGAGATAGGGAACACCATTGAACGATTTGATCCTGATGAAAATAAATGGGAAGTAGTTGGCAATATGGCTTTGTCACGCTACTACTTTGGCTGTTGCGAATTGCAAGGTGATTATTGTATAAAATATTTTTCCAGAAAAAAATATTTTTAAAAATTGATCTTGAGGCTTCATTTACACAGAAGTATAGTTTATGTTAGTATTAATGATTAACAGTAACAATATTGAAATTCCGTTTTTATCCTCTTATTTTTGTGTTTCTGTATTGCCAAAATAATCAGTTTTTTCCAAAATGAACAAAGGTAGAATTTAAATTCCAGATAGGCAAAAATACTTGACTAGCACAATAAGCATTTAAAAGTCATTCTTTATTGTTAATAATTTTCTCTCCTATGCAGGCCTTAGTAAGTGTTTCTAAGTAGGGAGAGAATATCAAAATCAATCTTCACAGTCTCTTCTTATAGGCTGCTTCAGTATTATTTTTAAAGGATGCATTGTGATTCAGTCCACACAGAATATAATGCTGTGATAGATTTGAAATATATTGTATCAAATATTAAAGTGGTATACAGACATTATTTTAATTGTCTGCTATACCTGAGAGGTAGTAAGCACCGTCAAATAAAACCTGATTCTCTGTCCAGAGTTGGAGAGCAAGTTTATATGTACCTGCAGAGTAGGAAGCAGTCTGCCCATTGTTATATGACAACTCAGCCTGCTTTCTTCCCAGCTCAGGTTCTTCCTGCTGTGTGAGTACCTTCTCAGATTTTCACTAGCATTTAATGTTCAAATTACATGGTGCAGTCTATATTCTGTTATTTAATATTACAGTGTTCTTTAGTTGTTTTATATTTATTATCTTTATCTTCCCAGCTAAAATCAGAGCTACAGAAGCATCTTGGAGATTATCTATTTTAAAGGCCTTATTTATAAGTGAGGAAGTTGAAGATTAGGAAGGCAGCGAATTGTCTTTTTTCACAGCTGGTTACTGGCAAAGCTGGAGCTAGAACCCAAGTTTATTAATGTTTAGCTCACATTTCTTAAAATGCCATATAACTCCTCACTTTCAGAACATGGGGAACACACTGGGCACTCACAAATGATAGGTGGTCTGAGCCGTTAGTTTCAGTCAAATTTAAAAAGGGACTCTCTGTGAATTACATTCTATTGTACTTTCTATTTTACGTCGATCTGAGCAATAGCTAGGCTGTCACCAAACATGGTCATGCCATCCCCAGTTTAAGTGCATATTTTTTAGGGGGGGGGGTAGTCCCTTTCCCTCTCCTTCTTTACCTATTCATGGTAGCAGTGCATCTGGAGATTGAGATCATCAAGCAAACAATAAGATGGGAAATCCTTGTCTGACATTTAAAAGCATCATTAGGTTCTTTGAAAATTCAATTCCACTTTAAATTCATACCCCTAGTTCTTTGTAATATGCTTAAATGTGAGCTGTGATAAACTAGACAGAAGTTGATATTCTCCTAAAAAATTAATAAGTCCTACTTAAATCTGCACAGCAAACTGAACTCACAACTATTACTTTTTCTAATTTTTATATGCTATTTTCTATAGCATCTAAACAAAAATATTTCATTTCCAGGTTTAATTTATGTAATTGGGGGCATCAGCAATGAAGGAATAGAGCTTTGTTCTTTTGAAGTTTATGATCCGCTTTCCAAGCGTTGGTCTCCACTTCCTCCAATGGGAACCAGGAGAGCATATCTTGGGGTGGCTGCACTCAATGACTGCATCTATTCTGTTGGAGGGTGGAATGAGACGCAAGATGCTCTTCATACTGTAGAAAAATATTCCTTTGAAGAGGTAGGTTGGATGATTTCAAATATTCAGTATCCCATTATTCTTTTAATGTCTCTAAGATCTGTAGTGATGTGCATTCTTTCATTCACGTTATTGATCATTTGTAGGTTTTTTTCTCTTTTCCTTTAAAGAACTAACTTTTAGTGTCATTAGTTTTGCACTACTGATTGGCCACCTTCAATTCCTTTCTGTTTCTTTTTTCCCTCTTCCTTCCATTTGTTTTGGGTTTAATTTGCTCTTATTTTTCTAGATTCTTAAAGTGGAAACTTAGATGATTGATTTTCAGAACTTTCTTTTTCTGTAATGTAAACCTTTAAAACTATAAATTGTTTCAAGCACTTTTTTAACTGCACCCCACACATTTTGGTATGTTCTTTTTAAAAAGATTTTATTTATTTATTTATTTTTAGAGAGAGGGGAAGGGAGGGAGAGTGGGAGAGAAACATCAATGTGTGGTTGCCTCTCATGTGCCCCCTACTGGGGACCTGGGGACCCAGGCATTCATCATGGGGATTGAACTGGCAACCCTTTGGGTTCACAGGCCCACGCTCATCCACTGAGCTACCCCAGCCATGGCAGTATGTTTTGTTTTAATTAGCATTCATCTCAAAATAACTTCTGATTCCCCTGGCAAGTTTTTTGTGGGTTGTTTTTTTTTTTTTTTTTTCCAACAAGTTGTTAGAAGTATGTGTTTTAATTTCAAAATATTTAGGGATTTTCCAGTTATCTTTGTGTTAATGATCTCTAATTTAATGTCATTGTGATCAAGAGGCATACTTTGAATGATTTCTGTTCTGGTAAATGTTTCATGTGTACCTGAAAAAATGTGTACTTTGCTGTTGTTGAGTGTAGTGTTCTATAAATGTCAGTTAAGTCAAGTTGATTAGTGTTGATCAAGTCTTCCCAACCTGTCCGATTATTTTATAAATTAGTAAGAAAGAAGTGTTGGAATCTCCACCTCTAAGTATGGATTTGTCTGTTTTTACTTCCATTCCTGTCAGGTTTTGCTTCACATTTTAAATATGTTATTGGGCCAGGCCAGGTGGCTCACTTGGTTAGAGTGCACATCCTGATACACCAAGTTTGCAGGTTCAATCTCTGTTCATAGCATATACAAGAATCAACCAGGGAAGGCATGAATGGGCGGAGCAACAAGTCAATGTTTCTCTCTCTCCCTTTCTTTCTCTCTGAACTCAATTTTAAAAAATGAATTTCTGTTATGAAGTCTCTAAACATTGAAATTATTATGTCTTATTAATGAATTGATCTTTTTATAATATAAAATGTTTTTCGTTACCTCTAGTAATACTCTTTATTCTGAAGTCTACTTTGATATTAATGCAACCATTAATATAGCCAGTTTATGTTTTGATTAGTATTTGCATGGCATATTTTTTTTCCTTCTACTTCAAATCTGTGTCTTTATATATAGTTGTAACCTGTGTCTTTTTATGCAGTTTAACAATTCCTGACTTTCAAATGGAGTCTTTAAAATTTCTATTATATATATGTAATATAATTTCAGATATGGTTGGTTTTAGACTTCTCCTTTGTTGTTTTTTATTTGTATAATCCATTCTTTCATACCTTTCCCCCATTTTTCTGTCTTTAGGTTGATTATTTTAGTATTCCATTTTATCTCTTTTCTTTTCAATTACCTGTATCTCTTCACCTTTCTCCATAGTGGTAGCTTTAGGGGTTACATTATGTCCATATATATTTTTAATGTATCAAATCTAACTTCAAATAATATCATACAACTTCACTTTCAATGTAAGAAGCTTACAAAAACATACTTTCATTTCCCACTCCCATCCTTTGTGCTTTTTATTTCTGTATATATTGTAAACTCCACAGTGTTTTGTTACAGTTACTTAAATAGTCAGTTATATTTAAAATATTTTTTAATGAAAAAGTTTTGGTAATTATGCATGTATTTACCATTTCTAGTTCTGTATATTTTTTTGTGTAGAGCTAAGTTTGTATCATATCATTTTCTCTTAGCCTGAAGAACTTTCTTTAGTTTTTCTTTTAGTGCTGGTCTGCTAGCAATGATTCTCTTAGCTTTCATTTTCTGAAACTCTATTTTTCCACCTTTACTTTTGAAGATATTTTGCTTAGTGAAGAATTATAGATTGTTAGTTTGTATTTTTCCTATTTATTTTTTAAAGATATTATTTATCTGTTTTTAAAGAGAGGGGAGGGGAGGCAGAAAAAGAGGAGAGAAACATCGATTTTTGAGAGAAACATCGATGGGTTGCCTCTCTCACTCCCCCCAACCGGGGAACAGGCTGCAGCCCAAGCATATGCCCTGACCATGAAACTAGCAATCTTTTACTTTGCAGGAAAATGCCTACCAATGAAGC
This sequence comes from Anoura caudifer, assembly GCA_004027475.1. Lineage (NCBI taxonomy): Eukaryota > Metazoa > Chordata > Mammalia > Chiroptera > Phyllostomidae > Anoura > Anoura caudifer. The sequence goes on from PVKU01006037.1 coordinate 108,217, forward strand.
CACACAGGTCAGGGCATATTTACTATTACATTATTTATTTTTCTTTTTTAAAAATTATATTTAATTGATTATACTATTACAGTTCCAATTTTTCCCCTTTTTTCCTCCTCTACCCTGCACTCTCTGCTCTCACAGGAAATCCCCACACTATTGTTTGTTTCCATTGGTCATGTGTACAAGTTCTTTGGCTTTTCCATTTCCTGTACTGTACTTTACATCCTAATGCCTATTCTGTAACTACCTGTTTGTACTTCTTAAGCCCCTCATCTCTTCACTCATTCCCCCACACCTACCTCCCATCTGGCAACCATCAAAACGCTCTCTGTATCCATGATTCTGTCTCTATTCTTGTTTTCTTAGATTGTTTTTTAGATTCAATTGTTGGTAGATATGTATTTATTGCCATTTTATTGTTCATAGTCTTGATCTTTTTCTTTGTTTTTCTAATTTTAAATAGTTTATATATTTATTTTTAGAGAGAGAGGAAGGGAAAAAGAGAGGGAGAGAAACATCAGCGTGCAGTTGCCTCTTGAGCACCCCCTACTGGGGACCTGGCCCACAACCCAGAAATGTACCTTGACTGGGAATGGAACTGGCGACCCTTTGGTTCATAGTCCAGCACTCAATCCACTGAGCCACACCAGTCAGGGCTTTTTCTTTTTCTTAAATAAGTCCCTTTATCATTTCATATAATAATGATTTGGTGATGATGAACTCCTTTAGTTTTTTTCTTGTCTGAGAAGATCTTTATCTGCCCTTCAATTCTAAATGATAGCTTTGCTGGGTAAAGTAATCTTGGCTGTAGGTCCCTGCTTTTCCAGACTTTGAATATTTCTTCTCAATCCCTCCTAGCCTGCAATGTTTCTTTTAAAAAATAAGCTGACAATCTTATGGGAACTCCCCTCTAACTAACGTCTTTTCTTTTGCTGCTTTTAAGAGTCTCTCTTTATCTTTAACCTTTGACATTTTAATTATGGTGTGTGTTGGAGTGGGCCTCTTTGCATCCACCTTCTGTGCCTCTCTCTGTGTTTCCTGAACTTGTATGTCTATTTCCTTCACAAAATTAGGGAAGTTTATTTTCATTACTTTTTCAGATAGAATTCCAATTTTTTGCTCTTTCTCTTTTCCTTCTGGCACCCTATGATGCCAATGTTAGATCTCTCAAAGTTATCCCAGACACTCCTTGCACTATCCTCTTCTTTTGGATTCTTTTTTCTTGTTGTTGTTCTGTTGGTTGTGTTTTTTGCTTCCTTATGTTCCATATCATTGATTTGGTTCTTGGCTTCATTCACTCTACAGTTGTTTTCCTGCATATTATTCTTTACTTCAATTAGTGTATCCTTCATTTCTGACTGAATGTTTTTTTATGTTGTCGAACTCTGCATGTGATAGATTCCTTATTTCCATTTTGTTTAGTTCTTTTCCTGGAGTTTTGATGTCTTCTTTCATTTGGGCCTTGGTTCTCTGTCTCCTCATTTGAGCATCCTCCCTATGTTTGTTTCTATTTATTAGGTAGAGTTGCTATAACTCCCTCTCTTGGTAGTGTACCCTAATGTAGTAGGTGTCCTGTAGCATTCCATGACCCAGTCTCCCCTCTCACACAAGCTGGGTACCTGAGGTGCACCCTTTGTGTGGGCTGAATATACCCTCCTCTTGTAGTTGAGCCTTGACTGCTGTTGGCAGGTCAGTTGGCGAGATTTACCCAGACCAGTCAGCTGCCAAGTACTGACTATGACCACTGACCACCAACCTCCTCCCTCTTTAGAGGATCTGCCTAGCTGGGGTAGGGTGGTAGTGCCTCTGATGTAGTCTGTAGCTGTCTACTGGGTGCTCAGGTTCTAGGGTTTCCTATGCGGTGCAGGCCAAGGTCAGCTACTACCTTTGTTCTGCCCAGGACCTCCCAGCATGAGCTAAAAGGCAACCTGCAGATGGCTGCTACTTGTGTTGGGTGTTGGGTTTGGAGGTTCTTAAGCAAAGCCACCCTGTGAACCTAGGCTGGCTGCTGCTAGGGCTGGGCCTGGGCCACATTACAAGAGGTATTGGGTCTGGGGGTTCGCTGAGACTGGCTGTTGTTTGTTTGAATGGATTTAGGAAGTTGTGAAGCATGAGCTAAGATCAGCCATTCATATGGGAAAGTCACAGTTAACAGTTTGGGTGGGGTTGTAGTTGGGTGGCATGGAGCCTTGGGAAAACACCAGAGTTGGGCAAACAGTGTGAGCCAAATTGATGGAGTCTCAGATATGGCTCCTGCCTGCTGGCTCTGGCTTTGTGGGAAGAGGATTCAGGAAAGGAGCAATGGCCACTGCCCACCATTCTATTTGGGAAAAAAACTATCCCTCAGCTCTCACCCTGATTGCAGACACTTCACTTCCTCCGTGTATGCCACTCCTTTCAATCTGCTACCCTGGTGCTGGAGCTCAGAGGGAGTGAGTCTGAGTAAGTTCATGTGCGTATCTTCTAAGAGGAACTGCTTGGGATTCTAACATTTTCTTTCACTTACTGAATCTCTGCTGGTTTTTACAGCCAGAAGTTATTAGGCTTATTTTACTGGCCCTACAACCCAGGGTTGTGGAGCCCAGTGTGGTGGCAGGACTCCTTGCTCCTAAGATATCCCTCCTTGATTATCTACCACATGTGGATGTGAGACCAGCCCATTCCATGTTTCCTCCCCTCCTTCCAGTCTTGTTGGATGTGGTTTCTTTAATTCCATAGTTTTCTGACTTCCATTGAACTCAGTTTCTGATGGTTCTGAGTAATGGCTGTTCTATAACATATTTCATGATTTTGACATGGTTGTGTGAGAAGTGAGCTGTGTTTACCTATGCCTCCATCTAGACTGGAAATCAGACATCTTTTCATTGGCCTATTGGTCACTTATACATCTTCTTTGAAGAGAAACATATTCAAATTTTATTTTCAAATGGATTATTTGACTTTTTGTTATTGAGTTGTAAGCATTCTTATGTATTTTTTCAAATTATATTTTATTGATTATGCTATTACAGCTGTCCCATTTCCCCCCCTCATTCCCCTCCACCCTGCACACCCCCTCCCACCCACATTCCCCCCTTTACTTCATGTCCATGTGTCATAAGTTCTTTAGCTTCTACATTTCCTACACTATTCTTGCCCTCCCCCTGTCTATTTTCTACCCACCGTCTGTGCTACTTGTTCTATGTACCTTGTGCCCCTCTCTCCTCCTCCCACTCCCCTATTGCTAA